>JAWQUT010000501.1:21798-56116 GCA_033807755.1 Ellobium chinense
GCATTGGGTGTGTATGAGAGCATTGCAATTTACTGCAGTGTCTTCTAGAATACGGGCACTCCCTGCCTCAATCTGATAAGATATTGACCACTGCATGCCAGTCAGACTTTTTTTTCTCTTTTTTTAAAATTCCTTACAGAGGAGAGGAGTTAGAATGAAGAGATGGAAATGTCCAAGTATATATCCTATACCCCACTCTGCCCTTTTCCAGGTATCATCATCAACACTACATCTTGATCAGTATGATATATACTTTGTAAAGCTCGGTGATGGTGGGGTGTTTTGGGGGAGGGTAGGTGAGTGGTAACACAATGTTCTCAGCTAAGAAGTTACATATTTTGGTGAAAATTTGTAAGCATCAGCAATTTTTGTTTGTTGTTCAGGTTTGTATTGGGGAAACGCATCTTTAAAATCTGTTTTTCAATTAGACTATTATTCTGTTGATCTGTCATATATATATATGCATTTGAGCCGGCATGTTTTCCCCAATGCTTTGCACTGAAACGCTTTATATCATGCGTTCAGAACCGGTGCCTCGGGAGGATAAACTCCTTTTTTTTTTTGAGACGGCGGTTACATCTTTTAACTTGTAACCATTGTTACTGCAAAGAGTAGGAATTTGTCTGTTAACTGGCACTCTCGTCATCAAAGATCCCATCCCAAGAACGGAAGTTCACAGTACATGTAACAGTAGTATTGTCCTTCTATGAAGAATACATCTGACGTTATGGGAAACAGGTGAAGAAAGACAGGGGGTGATTTAAAATGAACACGGCCTACGACTCAGTCACGCACGACATCCATCATCATCATCATCATCATCATCATCATCATTCAAAACTGAGAAAAATTAAAAGCTCAACCTTAATTCAAGGAATTTATTAAATATCTAGTAAAGAATTAAGACCGAAAATTACATCTAAACGTTCGGCTCTAAGGCCTTTTCAATAGAATGAAACAAGAGTTATAAGTTTCACAATAAAAGCAACCACATTAAGAAGAAAAAGAAAAGACAAGCATGGAAGAATGAGTTAAAAGTCAGTTAAGATCGATTAAGAATTGAACCTGGATCACGGAATAAGACAGTTGGTAGAGGAGTGAATTAAGGTGAGAAGAAAAGAGTTGTGTGTAAAAAGGGGGGAGAGGGAGTATGAGGGGCTCCCCCAAGAAAAACTGAACTCCAAGCAGTCAATAATATAGGTGGAGGGAGAAAGCAGCGTGTCATCATCATCATCATTATCTTCATCATTTTCAAAAATATAAAAAAAAAAAACTCTCAAAACCTGTGGCATTGAAAATTTAATAAACGTTCCAAATTTTCGGACGTGTGTCCTTCTTCAGGGAACATAGAATAATCTAATAATCATCATCTTCATCATCATCGTCATCATCATCATCACCATCGTCGTAGTCGTCGTCGTCGTCGACATCAACGTCATCGTTATTGTAATCATTTCTAACATTATCTTCAAGCCTTTCCGTCAACATTTAAAATACAACAGCAACTCTCTTGACGACAACATCCAACAACAACAACAACAACAACAACAACAACAACAACAACAACAACAACAACAACAACAACAAGCATTAATTACAACTGCACACAGATCGAGATAAGAATATTTATTCACAGATGTGACCAACACCACTTGCTACGTTCACAAGTTCCACCACCATTATCAACCATAACGTCTTTGGCGAAAGCCAAATCTTCCACAGAGAATTCTATTGCCCTACTTAGAGGCCGTTGTGAAACTTTGCCCTGGAAGATTTATACTGTCAAGAAAGAACTCATAACCAATATTCACGAAGGATCCTAAACACTTTTGTAAACGACCTCTCCACCCTCTATCCCCTCCCCCACTCTCCCTTCCCCACCAGAAAATGAAATGTAGTCATGGTTCATAGGCTTAATGTGGAATTGAAACATTTCTATATAACACATCCAAATAAAAATCTATAGCTGCCTGGGTTTGTCCAGTTTTGAAATCCACACCGCTCAAAGAAGGGTTTAAAATTTGGCAAGTCTTCCACAAACGGCCAGGAAAATATATGAGAGACGAATTTTCGGTCGCAGGCGGCCCCTTGGGGCCCCAAATGATTTAGAGAAACTCCTTTGTGTACTGACCAAAAGTTGGAGATTACACATGGGAGGAAAAATCGGCGAATATCCCGGGATGCTCCTGTCTAGAATAAAAGCAGGTCGTTGCGTCAGCTCTAAGCCTGCGACCAAATAGGCTAACTAAAGGGCTAACTTTTTTGTTGTTGTTGTATGGTCCCCTCCAAAAAAACACAAAAAAACACTGTGTAAGAAGACTATCTGTCTAAGGTAATAGCTTTTCCAAGGAATGAAAGATCATCGTCATATACAAGTTTCACTGTACGCTGAGTGAGGCCTATAATCTGTCAGTAGTATAAGGGGGTAGACGACCATTCTATTGTAGACTATAATGTATTACTGTGTGCGGTGCGCACAGTCCTTTTCTCACTCAGTATATTTTGCAAGCAAAATTTAGCATCAAAGTGCTAAATAGTGCGCATTTTTTTCTGTTGTGGAAGTTAATCTCAAGAACGATATTTTTTTCAAAATACAGTTGTTACTTCACCATTAGATTTCACAAAAATAATGTATTTAAGATACATTGATGTACATAGTGACTGGGGGATTTTATTTTTGTAAGTTTAACTTTCATTATATTCTTTGAGAGACAGGCCTTTTCTATAGTTATAGGTAACTAATTCTTGAGATACAAATATTGAAAACCTCTCTGAGAGTATGTGCATTAATATGTCTTAAATACATTTGTGAAATCTGAGTATTGAAGTACCGACTGTATTTTGAGAGAGAGTGAGCTTTGTCAAGATCAACACCTACAACAGGTAAAGACGCACTATTTAACCTTTAGGTGCGCAATTTTGCATGCAAACTACTGAATATGGAAAGGGCAGTGCACACCATAGTAATGCACATAATCTATAATGGAAAGGTGGTAATCTATCCTCTTTAAAGGAGATATTAGGAGTCTGTGGATCTTCCACATTTGTTGATTCATAAAGAATGCACCAAATGGAGCTGAGAGACATTTCATCAAGTTCTTGATTGTTGTTTTAGAAATCGTTACACTCACACAAGGAACAACCTGTGACGCTATCTACTTTATAGCCGTCCATCCCACAGTCTAGAGAACACGTGAAAGGGGGGCATGGGGTTAAAGGGACGGGGGCTGTGGTGGAAGTAGTAGTGGGGAAGGTGATGGGGATTGTGTCAGAGGAGAATATAGGTGTAGTTTCAGTTGTGAGAGGGGGGCCAGTTGTTGTAGATGTGGTTGGAATGATACTTGGTGTGCTGGTAGTGGTGGAGGGGGAAGTTATAGGAGAGAAGGTTGTAGATGTACTTGCTGAGGAAACTGTGGGAGGGGTGGTAGTGATGGGGGTAGTCGGCGTGGTTGTTGGAGGGGTAGTGGTAGTTGTCGTTGTGGTAGTTGTCGTAGTCGTGGTGGTGGTGGTTGTTGTGGTTGTTGTTGTTGTTGTCACAATAGCCACGTACTGGCAAATATAAGGATTCCCAGCGCTGAATGCCGTATCTACTTCACCATCAGAAATACACTGATGGTCCCGCCATTTTCCACTACTGGCATCCAAGGCGACACAGTCTGTTAACCAGGGCGTTGTGGTGTCCAGTGAGATGTCGTGATTTGGGCCTCCGTTAACATCCCAGTTGCTGTAAGAACCCAGACTTGACCCGTCTTCCCATACGAAAGTGCCTTCAAGATCTTTATCGTTAAGGCCAATCCACAAGGCATGGCTCCCAGCATAACCGTACGTATTCAGGAGTTGATCGAGAAGAAAATCCTGGATGCTCTGAGACTTGATCAGAGCCAGTGTTCCTCCGCGACTCTCGCAGTCAGTCTCAGCCTCGTCGTAGTCTTGTCTAGAGTGAAGCAAGAACTGGAAACATAAACCTCCAAAGACTTGAAGATTGGCGTCAATAGGCACGCTGGCCGGGCAGTCGGTGAGGGCTGCGGCAAGGGTACTTGGTGAAGGGGTCGTGGTGGTGGTTGGTAACGTGAGAGTTGGGATGGGGGTGGTGGTGGTAGGTGTAGTGGGTACAGTGGTTGCGGCGATATCAATCGCTGTTGTTGTGATGCTGATGAGAGGTGGGAGCGTTGTAATCGCTGGTGTCGTCACTCCAGCCTTAGCTTGGCAAATATATGGGTTGCCGATGGCAACACCTATGCCGAGGTAGGTATCATCCGAGCATCGACTGTCATGCCATTTGCCGTTCACTGAACTCATCCCCACGCAGTCTGTGAGAAAACTGCTAGAGCTAACTGAGATGTCATGATTAGGACCCGACTGATCATCCCAGTTGCTGTAAGAGCCCAGATTTGTCCCGTCAACCCAGGTGAATATGGACTCCAAAATTTGGTCGTGAAGTCCAATCCACAAGTCTCGACCGCCATGGTACCGGTAGGTGTTTGAAATTTCCCCGAAGAGAAAGTCTTGGACGTCCTGCGACTTGACCAGAGCCAATGTTCCCCCGAGAGATTCACACTCACTCTCGGCCTGGTCGAAGTTTCGTCTTCTGTTCAGCACAAACATGAAACATGTGTCTCCATATACCTGAAGGTACTCATCCCTCGGCATGCCTGGTGGACAGTCATCCACGGTGTAGGGAGCACCTGAGAAATATTGTAAATGTCACAGATGGTTACAACATTCTGCAGAGATGTGTAGAGAAGTTACAAGGTTTTTCGTGGCTTCAGCATTGTTTTGGTTAAAGAAAAAGGACATAGGTGGAGGATTGGCTAACAATAGGATGGCACAGTATCATGTAGCATTTATACTATTCTAAATTCATCTTTCTGAAAAGCTGATAAAAGCTTTCCACATTGCCAAAGTAGGCCAGCAGATTTTCACTTTTTATTTGCTAAACAGCTTAATTTTCCAAACACAAATACTTATTTCCCATTAATTATAAGCATTACTTAGTCATTCTTGCTTTTGAGCCTTATTCTCAGGCCGTGGCAAAGATGGCATTGTTTGTCCTGCCTAGTTGATTCGGAAAGATGAGTTGGGTATCATCAGAGTCACATGACACAATTGAAAGTACCTTGAAAATGTCTTTCTTTAAGTCTCTAAAATCGATGTTCACAGTATTTCAAAAATAGCAAAGTATGAAGAAGTGAAAATAACTCATATGGCGGAAGCTAAGTCTATGTAGAATTCAACGCAGTAAGCCTACTCCTTGCAATTTAAAACCCGAAACAAGGAAAACAGACAAACTTGTATGCTAAGATTTAGGCTTGTAATGCTGAAGATTGTTACGATTACGATTTTAGGAAAAGAAAAAAAAATCTTTTGAATCCTCCGTTAGGGCCACACTTGTGCCATTTAGCGTGGTTTCAGGAACGCAATCGGATGTTGGTGATGAAATTCATCTATTACTGATTTATCTATGTTCCAGTGCTTTACGTTTCTAAATCAATGACGATTATGATATGTAGTGGTGCCGCCAGTGATGATGATAGTGTTGTTAAGGACGACGACAGCGATGATTCTTTAAAAGTCAATAAGCGCTGTAACCACTACTCTTACCACAAAGACGAAAATGAGGTCATTAAGAATACCACCAACCCACAGCAACACACGCACACTTCACATCGCCAGCGACAGGTGATTGATAAATGAATGAATGATAGTCTTTGATGAAAGAGCAAATGATTTATTCTATGATTTGTCGTCATCACCACTGCAACACAAGCACACTCTTCATCACCACCAACAGGTGGTGGTGAATGTTTGAATGAGAGTCTTTGATGATACAGCAAATGGTTTATTCTATGATTTGTCGTCAGCACCACTGCAACACAAGCACGCTCTACATCACCACCAACAATGTTTGAATGAGAGTCTTTGATGATACAGCAAATGATTTATTCTGTGATGTATCGTCAGTAGGGCTATCGTAATAATGTCTAATAGTCCATTGCCTTAGTTCATTCACTATGAAGGGTGTGGGCTCAAGTGTTTTGACCTGTAATGATGATGTCTTATCAGATAATTATGTGCTATCTGCTGTCTCATCATTAGCCATTTTCTTGTGTCGCCTATGTTGGCATAATTGGCATTAGGGATTTTGATCTTGCATCAGTTATATTTGTTGTTTAAGCATATTAAAACAACTGACCGCAACTGGACTTTATGAATAAACTAGACTTACCCAGTTCCAATAACGTTGAAAGAGCCAAGACAGCCAAGAACATCCTGAAACTAGACTTTTGTGCCGGCGACAAAGAAACGATTCTCTCTCTGCGGGTATCCACTTAAGATCTGCCACAAGCGGGTCGTTTTCATCCAGCTAGACTAATGTCTCCTATAGAAATGTCCAAAAACTAGAAAAAAAAAATCAAATCTTATATCAAGGTCTTCATAATTCATAATTCACTTTTATACTGAAAAAAAAAATTCACTTCATGCGAAGTTGTGTGTACTGTAGTATCGATCGTTTTTTGCGTGGGCGTACACATTTCGTCCAATAAGAACGAAACCGAAATATGCCAAGCTCATTGTCCACAATGAAAATTGTCCATCTTTTGTTATAGTTATATAAAATGATGAGGCATTTTCACTTTCAAGATATTGTTACACTCTTGCGTAGAGGTATGATTTGGGATGAAGTGTACTTAGTTTATCACGCAACCAGCGCATGCCAACAGTTTTTATGGCGAAACAGAGCTGTCTTTATTAGAATAAGAGTTTTGTCGGTAATGCGTTGCCATTCTTGATAAGTCGCTTTCACCCTTAATCTGTGACATAAGCTAGTCTGATGACGGTCCACAATTGGAACTCTAGGGGAACACGACAAACGATGCGATTAGAAAGAGTTGCAATTATCCATTGACTTTTACATAGAAACATATTTATGTAACTGAACGAGTTGCCATTACTACCCCGGTGACAATGGGTGAAGTTGTTATTAAGTGGAGGAAGTCGATTGTACTTTGGACGATAAGACAACTCTTGAACTCAAGTACTTCTTTGGAAGAAAACGCCAAGTCAAGGTCATAAAGTTCTAGACAAAGATGTCAGATTGTCTAATTAGGGTACTGAATTAATTCAGTTCTTCGTTTTGACAGATCACTCAATTAAAAAAAAAAAATGCTGGGGTCAATTGCAAGACTGACCGAGTTCAGGGACTGTTAGGTTCAAGGATGAGTTCTCATCACATTCAGACTACAGGGTTGCAGTTTTTGCACTCGATACAGCATTGAACTCAAACTGAACTCGGGACTCAGGCAAAGTTTGTAGTCAACATCCTGGGACTTTCTCTAGTACTATTTGGTTTAGGGTTTAGGATAGAAATAGGATTCTCGAAGATCTGGCTATCGGCTCGATAAGAAATTGGAAGATGAGTAGAAATAGAATGCATGAGGAAACATGTAAGCTTCCTTGCAGTGAATTTTGTTAATGTGATACTGTGCTGTGAAATGATGAGCGTTGGTCTATAGCCTAGTAAACGCATTGGACTTAGAATTTTGGTTAAAGTAGAAAAAGCAACCTTGAAACTGTCCCTAGACATCTATCAATACGTATTTAGGAACTCTCTCATGTGTGCTTTGTCTTTTCTAATCTTGTCCCTAACTCTAAACCAAGCTCTAAGTCCAAGGGCGAGAGTTCCGGAATACTGCACAAGAAGAAAGTCAAACACGATGTACACGGCACCAGTGTCGGTGTCAGTGTACCAATCTTAAGTTAAGATTTAGGTTTAACAAGTTTAACAAGTTTGCTCGGAATAGTCCCAGACCACAGACGTGGTACATGGGCAAAGTACAGTATGCAACGGGACAGCACATTGACATTTTAAGCACTTCAGCCACTAACTTCATACACGTTCACAATGGATTATTACATTCACGTGCATTCACAACGTTCTCGTGCATTTTACAAATAACAATAATATGTATCACTCACTTTCACTACTAATTATTCAGTCCTTACACTCGTTCTTGTTTTCTTCCAATTACTTAATAGCTATATATATAAAGTTTACTGAAATGTTTGTAACACAATTTCAATGAATTTAGTCAATCTAACCAAAACATTCGTTTTCCTGATCTCAAACAACTCCTTTATCTTAAACATCTTCTAAGGTTTAGGCATGATTTACGGGCAATATCATGGAACTCAGCCACGGACCTATGCTGATGGTTCGGAGCAGGAGTCAAACCCAGCAAGTTCAGCAAACGTCTTGAACAAAGTCGGGAGACTGACACATTCCCGACTTTACTTACTCTGATTGGCTCAGGTTGCAGGAGCCAAATTGTAAAAGCTTCTTTGAGCCATTCAATAAAAATTTCTTCTCTAACCACAGGAATTTTCCGAGATGGCCAAGACTAGTCTGCAGGTCTGGTGCCATCACTGTGCTCAAATTATATTCAGTTTACGGTGGGGATTCTTCGGTTAGATTTTTCACAATTTTAAATTACATGAAAAGGGGTTAAAAATTTGGCCTTCTTTTGCAGATCACGGGTCCGCACAAATGAAATCCGCTGAAACCATTGGGAAACACTGCCTGCAACAATTATTTTTTTACAAATTCAAAACTGAATTTCACTACTTTTGCGGTGTGGTTTCATGTTATATTCTGCTACTATCGACTCGGATAGTCCAATTTTTTTTGACCAATTAGGCTCCTGTCAAGGGGTGCCATACTGTGTGTAAATGCAACTCACAGTTGTCCTTGGTCAACACTGCAGGTTGAATCGATGGGCTTAGAGCAGTAGGTAGGTGGAAAGGACGCGGTGCTGCACTGCTGGCAATTTCGTTCGTGGAGTGAATGACGAAGTTGAAAGTCTTTTGCAGGAGAATCAAAGATGGTGCCAGATATATTCCACAAACCCTGCTCCTCCAACGTCAATGCTAGTCGTTCATCGTCAGTAGCATCTCTTCATCAAAACGTGCTGCTAAATGACATTGAGGATGAAAACCATAACTGAGGATGACAAGTACCTTTTCAAATGCAAAAGTAAACAGACAACTTGTGACCAAAGCATGGTGGTGGAGATAGAGCTCAAAATTCAACTAAATTTTACAAAATCATCAAAGGGGGCACAAATAATGTATTCACGAATCCCTGTGCTGTTCTTGACAACCTCTCAAAGACAAGAATTTTTTCTTTCAACATGTAGTACAAGCGACCTTGATATTGCTCTACTATTGTCTAATTAGGATAAAGCGACCTTCTTAAGGCTTAGCCATGCTGGTCCCACGTGAAATCAAGGATCTCACAGTACGAAAACTCAACGACGGAAAACCTGCATTCGAAAGGGGATGGGAACTGATATTTTTTTTTTGGATTGTTTAAAATGACACAGACGGCCAAATTCAGAGCAAGGTCAGAAGAAAAAAAAATATATACACGAAATACATGATCGTTTTATTTCAAGAGTTATATGAATAGAAGGGACCTGGGGTCGAAAAACAGAACCTTCATCCACACTATTGGGTAGTTGAGTTCCAGTGCCATATATTGCTAGACATCTAATTCATAATATAGACTAACATACAACAGTACACATAGTGCATATAAATACACATTATCACGAATGAAATCCATAACAAAGTCATTGTTAGTCGCCGCAGCGCAGAGCTCTGCCCTCTCCAACTCTAAAAGCAATTATTTATTCACACCTGAGTAGAATGGAGCAATAAGAGTGAAGTGTCTTTCCTTAGAGACACCAATACGTTTACCTCCGACCCAGTAGCCGTATGCATAATCCATACGTTAATGAAGTTACTGCCTTAATCATAGTGAACACTACAAATGTTTTGGAAGTTTCCCGTGGTTATCGCACTGCGTTAACTAATGTAAGGATTATGCATACGGTCATAGGAGTAATTCCGGAAACTTGACAGTCTTCAGTTATGAGAACTAGACTACTCACAAAGCTGCACGGCCAGATGGTCCAGTAGATTGGTGTTATTTTATTTATTATCTCTCCTGTGTCGCACGGAATCCAAACATGAGTTTACGTACTGCATTAATTACAGTGAAAACTTCTAATGCTTTGGAGTTTCCCGTGGTTACCGCAGTGCGTTAACTAACATAAGAATTATGCATACGGCCACTGCAGCGTTTTACCTATTCGGAGACCAGAGTGTCCTGTATACCTTGTGTAGCTAATATGCAAACGAGCTTCCTGGTGTTTATCTATGATGTGAAGCCTTCAATGCGGGATTACACAAATGAACAAAGTATACCTTGGCCATATCAGGCTTTTTCCATGTAAGTCAAGCAATTTGAATATAGGATGGTGAAGTTGGTGAATTATTTCGTAAAACTTATAGAAATGTAACAAAAAATGTAAAAAATAGCATTATTCTTCAGACATTTCGACTTTGGGCGACATTCAGTATCACGTGGAGGAAGAGAACGAGAGAGAGAGAGAGAGAGAGAGAGAGAGAGAGAGAGAGAGAGAGAGAGAGAGTGTAAGGGGGAGAGAGAGAGAGAAAGAGACAGAGAGAGAGAGAGAAAGAGACAGAGAGAGAAGAGAGAGAAAGAGAAAGGGAGAGAGAGAGAAAGAGAGAAAGAGAGAGAGAGAAAGAGAGAGAGAGAGTTAGGGAGAGAGAAAGAGACAGAGAGAGAGAGAGAGAAAGAGAGAGAGAGAGAAAGAGAGAAAGAGAGAAAAAGAGAGAGAGAGAGAGTAAGGGGGAGAGAGAGAGAAAGAGACAGAGAGAGAAAGAGAGAAAGGGAGAGAGAGGTAAGAAAAACATAGTCTGATTTATTCATACTGGTGGGTAGAATCTGTTATTTTGTCCACGTGAGGCTACACATCACTCTGAGTAATATTATGTATGTATAAAATTTATTAAATGAAAATCTGTAGCTGAATTTGTTCAGTAGAGAAATTTTCTTTTCCTGACATGTATCAATTTTGGCAAGACATCCTGAAATGGCGTGGAAGGATTACTAATTCGTATATCGTTGGGCTATAGAGGCCCATATGGGCACTGAATCACATTTCCTTGAGAATTTCACCAGTTTTTGCATAAACGTAATTCTGTTGGACAAGAAGTCGCGTTTAAAAAAGGACAAAGTGTCGGACCATGTCCATGACTTTATCACCCATTTCTTTGTGCGTTCATGTAAAGTACAAAACAAAGAAAATTTATTCAATGTCTCTACTTTCTAAAATGGTGATAATAATTTAGAAACATCCCACACCTCCCTCTTCTCTCCTCCCCCCCCCCTAAAAAAAAACAACCACAAAAAAAAAACCCACCCATTTATCAGCAGCAAATTGTTGATCTGACAAAGGGCGTAAAATATAACTGTCATCTATAGCTACAGGAAAACCTATGGAAAATACTTTCTTCAAGCTTAATATTCGACACTCAGAGACAGTCGAGAATTAAGCCATGCTTACAGTGAAAAAAAAATAATCTGCTTTAATCCCCACTTTCCTCCTTGACATCGTCTCTGTTCACGCCTTGTTCACGTGGTTAAGTCCTTGACACAATAACCTAATTGATAAGACATTCATAATCTTGTACCTAAGAACTGAAAAAAATTACAAGTCGGTAATGTTTTTATTCTACTTCTGTTAGATCAAAGACAGGACCCATACACTATATTCCACATATTGTGTTATTATCATCAACCCCCTCCCCACCGCACCGCCACCTCCCATCCAATACCTTCCCTCACCCCCCAAAAATGTATAACTTGGGAGCTTCATAAATATTAACTTTAGAGGAATAGCCCATAGTAACTGTAACAAGGTGGCATATAATAATGTATTCGATTAATCTTTACCATTGTAAAAAGTCAATTTTCCAATTTCTAGATCAACAAATTTTGTTAGTCATTTTAAGAAGCACTATAACATGAGGTTAGAGGTCACAGGTAACTCTGTACTTGAAAATGTTTCTTAATTGAGAAAATGACCCGTTACCATTGGACTCGCAATGAAAGTTTACATTCAAATATTTTGTTTTGTCTTAAATGTTTGTTGTTTTGTGGAGCAGCGAGGCCTGATGGTTACGGCGTTAGACTCAAGATCGAAAGGTCCTGGGTTCGATTCCCGACCACGGTCATGTTGTAAGTGCCTTGGGAAAACATTTCATTCACATTTTCCTCAGTCCACCCGTCTGTAAAATGGGTATCTGGCTATAGGCAGTGGAAGATATTGTCAGAATGCTAGTGATCAGCCGTAAATGGCAGTGGCATTGTATGCTCGCCAGAGAGTCGAGAAAGTCCTAGATTGATCAGGCCTGCTGGGGTAATAATAGTGTGAAGTCGCATGAGCGGGCATTAGCCTGGATATGAGACTTATAAACCGCATTATTAGTTATTATTAAATACTTGGTCAGAAACCATCTTTACATTTTTTAAATTTTGAATGTCCTTGTATAACACGTGATAGTGGAGGTCAGCGTTGGGGCATGAAACAGAGGTTGTTCAGAAACACAGTGTCGGTAATGACACAGAAAGTAACACTGCACAAATAACGTCAAATGCAAAGTTTGCCATTATTTCGTTCAGACCTTTAGGTTGACAGTATCCAAATTAATGTGCGAAAGTTAAAAACAAAATATTCATCACGTAAGGGCCTCGTGATCTTAACCGTGTCTTATTCTAATGTATTTGTCACCTCTCTGGCCAGTTTGGATTAAATTAAAGCAGTACTCCGAAGTATTTCGGGTCAGCAGGGGTCTGAAAAAGTTAGTCCCTGCCAGTGAGCTAAACTTTGTTCCTTGGAAATAGCCTGAGGCCCCAGCTGGGTGTTCATAGGGGTGTGTTAAACGAAGACATACACCAAAAAAAAACAACAACCCCAAAATACTTCTCATGAGTTACTGAAAGAAACTGCTTTTTTTTTCTTTAGCTAAGATACTTCTCCCTATTACTGGTCAATGAGACTGGCCAAGGAAAAGTAGGACTGAAGTGATAGCAGTTGATGGTATATAATTATAGACAGCAAATATCTTTGGTGAACCTGCCATGGGAAAGTATGCCAGAGGGATAACTGGCCCCATGGTTTGCGGAGAGGGCTGTTCGGGGTTATCTCCCGTGAGGAAAAGAAATCAAAGAATGTGTTCCATAACTCGGTTATTCCATTTTCATTGAAAACTGAGTTGGCACTGTATTAAGAGATGTATTTCTTTATGACTTCATTCAAAACAAAATCTTGAAATCTGGATTCCTTCATGAGTCAAGTAATCTAAATAAAAGAAATTACCCTCACATTACTTCCCATTGTTTTAAACGCATTCACATCTGCAGCTTTAGAGAAAAAAACCCAACCCAACTCTTCTTTATTCCTGCCTCGTTCCTATGTAGTTTTTTTTTGAATTACTGATTTCTGTTGGTGTACCTCCAGTTTGTAATTTGCTCACATATGAATGTTATCAGAACAATGCGCTGGATCAATTCTAGTGACACCTACTATCCTACCTACCTGGATTCGCAGCTTTCTCTACCCCCAGGGCCACATTTGTTCGGCCCCTGCAACGTCGCGAAAGTACCGTCCTTTGAATAGAAATTGTCAGTCTCTGGGTAAACCAAGATGGCTGCGAGTAATGCGGATGAGTAAGATTATAATGCACTGAACTGTGAGTAGTGTTTGCTATACTTATATCTTTGCCTCATAATAATACCACGACTGATTCTTGTTACATCCTCCTCCAATATAAAGCCGTCGATAGGACGTTCCACTAATAAATTTGAAATCATTGATGGTTGCCACCAAGTTGCCGAACTTTCACTTCCAGTGATGCTAAAAGACGTCACATCTCTAACAACCCTTTAGTATAATATGTGCACCTTTCCTCACTATGACGAGAGTGCACCAACCAAAAATGTCCCTCTGATACCTCTTTGGCTATGGACCGTCCACGGAATACAAGAACCGCCCCTTTCGCGAGGCAGCTGGGACGAAACAAAAGCAGCATAAGGCTTAAATAGCAGCTCCATGAATGTGATAAGACGTCACGTCGGGTGAACAGTGGTGACTAGACGTTTTGCTAACCCAGCTTTGAGGACTGGGCAGCGTGTGTTACCTGGTTTTTTCAGTATCCTCTTTTAAGTGTCACTCCATACCTAGTCATGTTTTAGTTTGTAAAAATGTTTCAAGACTATTTGGAAAGGGGTTGAGGTAGGGAGGTAGGGAGGGATCGAACACTGCTGTCGGTGCAAAAACACGTCTCCGCAAAGAATTTTCGGTTGCTCACTGATTCCTTCCCCCCTTTTTTCTTTATTTTGTAACTTCTGAGAATTCTTTTGCAGGTTATGTTAAAATGTTTCGTGGCCGAACGGTTAGGGCGTTGGAATCAGAATCTAAAGTCGTGGGTTCGATTCCCGACCACGGTCATGTTATAAGTGCCCTGAGAAAAGATTTTCATTAACATTTTCCCTAGTCCACCCGTCTGTAAAATGGATACCTGGCTATAGGCAGTGGAAGTTATTGTTAGAATGCTATCGATCAGGGCCTGTAATGGTTGCTGCACTGAATGCTCCTCAGGTAGTTGAAAAAGTCCTGGAGTGATCTGGCCTGCTGGGTAATGATAGTGTGAAGTCACTGGAGCGGGCATAGCCAGGATACAAGACTTATAAACCGCATTATGTTTATTATCTTCGTAAGACCTATCGAGCTCTAATTTCATATCTTGGAGTTCGTGAAGTTTTCGATTAAGACTAATGAGTTTAATATGTTACAGAAAATTGCAACCAGTCAAAATGAGGTTTAAGCCACTATATAAAGTCTTAATTCGATAGCCTTATGTGTGTACTGTCAGTTGTTCAGTTGTAAGACCGAGATATAGTCGATATAAATGGCAGGGGTTCATCCCATGTAATGGACAAAAACATTCTGTGAAAGTCATCATTCAAGAGCAATGTTTCTTTTTAGAAATGATCTCATCTGCTTCTGAAGAAATGCCAACGCATCTATATTTACTGACCATTTGCCCGTAAAACTAAGATGTTGTTATTGTTGTTGGTTGTAGTGGTGGCAGCGGTGGTGGTGATGGTGGTGATGGTCGTAGAGGTGGTATAGTGTCTTCTATAGTGGTCAATACACTTTATGGTTGCTCAAACTCATGCAGCTAGATCTAAAATTGCTTTCTATGGTGGAGACTAACTTTGTATATCCCACTGAAGGGATGCCACTCACTCCAACGCGATGACATCATAGAGGCAGACCCAATAGAGATCTTAAAGCATAATTATATCGTTGCATTGCAACCTCTAGGAAAGGGAAATATATAGGACTGTAATTGTAGTAGCATCTAGTAATCTCTATCTAGTAGTCTCTACACACAGCACTGTAGTTAATACAGCAAAACACAAAGAGTATCTGACGAATTTTATTCGTTGTTTTTATTTTTTTTTCAGAACACGTTACACTTACACAGGGAACAGCGGGAGTTCTGATCGAGCATATACCCATCCATCCCACAGTCTAATGAGCACAGGAAAGGAGGGCAGGCTGTAGCCGGTAAAGTGGTTGTAGATGGTGTGGTAGTGGTGGTGGTGGTCGTGGTGGTCGTGGTCAGAATAGCATGATACTGACAGATATAATATGCATTGGATCCATGATGAATAGCGGAATTATCATTACAGGTACGATCAGACCAATAGCCATGATTGCTTGGATTTAAGGCCACACAGTTATGGTAAATGTCGCTATCTGGTTGATGGCTTGCCCAGTTGTGGTAGGATCCTAGATCTGTACCATCCTCCCAAACAAACGATTGCTCCTTGGCTTTGTCATTGAGGCCTATCCACACCTCCATGCCACCGTTATACCTGCTGGTAACTGCCGGCACCAGATAGTCCTGAACGTCTTGAGACTTGACCAGAGCCAGTGTCCCCCCACGGCTCTCACAGTCTAATTCAGCGTCGTCGTACAAAAGCGAGTGATCCAGTATAAACTCGTAGCACAAGTCTCCCCGCACCTCCAGATTTGAGTCTCTGGTTACACCTGGTGGACAGTCGTCTTTAGTAAAGGCAGAGCCTGGAAAATATTTGTGTCATAACATCATTCTACACTGTAAGAATGGACCTGGGGCGTAGCACACTATTTTTGAACGCCATAAACTCCAAAACCATTGTACGTAAAATTTGGTCGGAACCGTCAACTTTTAAAAAATTCACTTGAGGAGGTTTAGGGTCAATGGCTGCTCACTGAAGGTGCAAGATTCTATTGATAATGATTAGGCAAGTTTGTGCCGCTTTTGTCATTTTTTAAGGATGAGATTAAAATTTCGAATTTTGCTTTCCATTCATTGATGATGCCACCCAGTGTGAAGCCGACGATCATCGTATCAATGGGTAAACACGTAAATGTAGTCATCCAGTAGTGTTCCGTTCATTTAAGGAGAGTACAAGCTGATTCAGTATATTGCCACTATACTATAGTGATAATGCAAGGATCTCAATGTAGTCACCTGATATCCTATTCATGGAAGGGTGTCCAAGTTGGTCATATACCAATAAACCAATAAACCAACTGTCTCGTTGCTAATGTATATAATATACTGTGTTGTGTGCCTATGTACCACTACTGTGGTCTGGATTTAAATTAAATAAACTTGTTAAACTTGATTAACTAGTTATAAATGTCGACACGCTGGCTGCAGCTCAAGCCTTGTCCCTGAGATAATCACGATTGTGTCTGAAAAGGGACATTAAAACCGATCCCCATACCATTATCCCCACGACCACCACCACCACTATTACCTCTACCACAATTACAGCGAATGCTGCCTGTACTGCTACTGTCACTTTTACTCCTCCCACCTGACTAGTGACTACCACCACTAAACTCACCTTGACCTGCGAAAGCAGTGAGTAAGAAAATGAGAATCAACATGGCTGATGCGAATCTCAACCCTCAGGCCTGGTAAGATCTCTTGCAGTCAGACTTCTATGCCATTGATCGTTTCAGATTATCTCAACAGCTTTCAAGTACAGTACTTTTGTGAGGCAGATGGCTCTGAGGGAAGCCAGAAAACCAGTCCGTGGCCTCAAAATGAGTATGAACAAAAGCTGACCTGACAAATGATGTGTAGTAATGTTTTTGTGTGTTCCTGGGGTGTGTGTGTTCTAACTTCTCTTTCATTTACTAGGGCCAGATCTGTCCCTTAACCAAAAAAAAAGATAGTTTGTAGTCGGGGGCAACAAGATAAGACAGAATGTTGTTTATGGAGGTGTGTAGCAGTAGGATCTAACCGTGTTGTCCAACTTAACGAAATTTCAATATCAGGCTAATTATTTCCTGAGAGCTATAGCGGGGGCGTTTTAAGTAGTCTGAGATCGTGTAGTCGAAGTGATCTAAGACCGTTGTCAAACTGAAGTTTCTGTCAAGTATCAGGATAGTTTCTGAGAGCTACAGTTGGAGCTTTTTGTCTTTGGAAACCATGCAGTAGAAGTGATCCAAAAGTGTAGTCTGACATAAATTTAAGTATCAGACTAATTTTTCAAGAGCTAGAATGGGAGCTTTTGGTCGCCGCAGATCGTTCAGCGCAAGTGATCCAAAATGTATTTTTAAGATTACAGACTTCTAATTGGATGAAAATAGCACGTTGTCTTATGCGTTAAGAAGACAGTAAAAAGTCTGTTCTTCAAACAGATTGTGGAGAATGGGCCCTGAATTTGTGAACCTACCTGCGAATTAGTTTGCATTTTCTCCTGATTTTGTAAAATGAACCTGAAGTTTGGGTCAATCACTTTGGTTTCGATGTGATCTTCTGTGCGGAGCACTGGTCGTTAAGGAAACTAGTTAGCTTGTTTACACCTTTCGATGTATCGGTTCGTAGCTCGAAAACGAAATGAAAGATCTTTATTTAAAACAGCATTTTAACTAAGCTCATTGAATTCTGCAAACTATTAAAGAAGACTTAGAGATTGTGGAATTTCTTGTAAGGGACAGTAAAGAAAACAGTTTATTGGCTCAAAGAGAAAAATCGGATTAGACTTCCTTTTAAAAACACCTAAAGTATATATTAGGTTAATTTCATCAATAGCAATTGTGAGAGTTTTTGTCGTCAGAGAGCGTATAGTACAAGTGATCCAAGAGCTTTGTTGAACTGAAAGAAATTTAAATATCAGACTAATTGCTTGAGAGCTATAGTGGGGGCTGTTAAGTCGTCGGCGATCGTCTAGTACACGTGATCTAAGACACCTGAACATGGACACGCACGTCAAAAATAATTTTCTGTTTTCCAGTACTTTTTTTCCTATGAAAATTATACATGTTGCATACGGAGACAATCTGGCGTAGAAAGAGCATCGTTCTGTTACCACCTGCTTGTGTAATATGACGCAATAAAAACAGCGGGAGTGACCGGGATTTGTCCTTGCGTCTAGAGTTATTCCCCTTCCCCGAACAGCAGCAGCTTGTGACAAAAATGATGATGTCACTGAAGTTCGAACAACTACAGACACTTTTATCTGACAATGTATTATTCAGATTTCAGTTAAGGTTTTGGTAATTCAGATTCAAAAGTAAAGTTTGACTGTGTAAGTCAGGTAAAGTATTTTACATTTTTACTGCCTCAGCATGAGTTTGTTTGACACAGCTGCCATTTACAAGAGAAATAAAAGATAATTTTTAGTATTATAACCCGTCCACAGAGCACTGGCTAGACAGCCTGGCCGTGCGGGTAGAACGTATTTGACGTAAGCTTATGGCCGCCACGCGCGCAGTGGGTGTAAGAATTCGGATTTTGCATTACGTAACCCTGTAGGTTGTCTGGGGCAGGCAGAGACATTACATCATGTTGACGTAACATTGAAAGACTGTTTTATTGGAATAACAGGGTACCGTATGATTTAACATGATCTATAGGACGATGCAACTTTCCTTTAAGTATCAGGATAATCTTCAAGGGGTTTAATGAGAGTTTTTTTTTGTTGTTGCCGGAGACCGTTTAGCACAAGAGATCCAACAGCGTTGTCCTAATGACACAAACTGAGCAATCAGACAAATTTAATTGTAACAGCTATAATAGAAGCTTTTGATCGTTTCAGAGAGTTTAACACAACTGATCCAAGAATGTTGTTGAAGTGAAAGATACTTAATTGAGTATCAGACTACTTTTTAAAAAGCAAATTTTGTGAGCTTTTGTCGTCGGTGATCCAAGAACGTTATCGAACTGAAAGACACTTGATGTATAAGACTAATTTTTTAAAGTAGTTGTGGGAGATTTTGTCGTCGGTGATCAAAGAGTGTTGTCAAACTGAAGGAAACTTAATAAAAGTATCACACACATCTTTTAAAAGCAATTATTGTGGAGCTTTAGTCTGATATCAGTGATCCAAGAGCGTTGTCGAACTGAAACAAATTAGACTTTTTTGGGAACAAATGTGAGAGCTTCTGTTGTCGAAGATCGTATAGCACTTAAAGTGATCGAAGAGTACTGTCGAATTGACCGAAATTTGAGATTGTTTAGCATAAATGATCCTGGGAGGGAGGAAAAAAAGACCTCTTGAAAAATGTATCACCTTTAGCAGTAAACCCAATTCAAGTGGTTTCAGTAGTAATGTGCGTTTGTAGCTTAGAATATCGGAATGAGGGTAAGGTATAAGCCGTGAGAGAGTCAGAAAAATGTCAATATTGAAGTCCTTTGGGTTTCTTCACCAGGGGGTGTGAATGTGTGTAAGACCTCTTTTAAAGGACGTGTGAAAGTGTGTGTGTATGTGTGTATGTGTTGTGTGTTTCGTGTGTGTGTGTGTGTGTGTGGGCGTGTGTGTGTATGTGCTCTGTGTGTGTGTGTGTGTGTGTGCGTGTGTGTGTGTGTGTGTGCGTGCGTGCGTGTGTGTGTGTGTGTGTGTGTGTGTGTGTGTGTGTGTGTGTGTGTGTGTCTGTACATGTGTGTGTGTGTGTGTGCGCGTGTTTGTGTGTACANGTGTGTGTGTGTGTGTGTGTGTGTGTGTGTGTGTGTGTGTGTGTGTGTGTGTGTGTGTGTGTGTGTGTGTGTGTGTGTGTGTGTGTGGAGCCTCTTAATCAGAGGGTGTGAATATGTGCAGGGCCTCTTTACCAAAGAGGATGGGTGGATGTAAGATCTGTTTCTCAGAAGGTGTGAATGTGTAGGGCCTCTTAACCAGGGACTGTGAATGTGTGTAGGGCCTCTTTACCAGGGACTGTGAATGTGTGTAGGGCCTCTTTACCAGGGACTGTGAATGTGTGTAGGGTGTCTTTATCAGGGAGTGTGAATGTGTGTAGGGTGTCTTTATCAGGGACTGTGAATGTGTGTAGGGTGTCTTTATCAAGGAGCGTGAATGTGTGTAGGTCCTTATTATCAGGGAGTGTGAATGTGTGTAGGGTCTCTTTACCAGGGAGTGTGGATGTGTGTAGGGTGTCTTTATCAAATAGTGTGAATGTGTGTAGGTCCTTATTATCAGGGACTGTGAATGTGTTTAAGGTCTCTTTACCAGGGAGTGTGAATGTGTTTAGGTCCTCTTTATCAGGGAGTGTGAATGTGTTTAAGGTCTCTTTACCAGGGAGTGTGAATGTGTTTAGGTCCTCTTTACCAGGGAGTGTGAATGTGTTTAAGGTCTCTTTACCAGGGAGTGTGAATGTGTTTAGGGCCTCTTTATCAGGGAGTGTGAATGTGTGTAGATCCTCTTTATCAAGGAGTGTGAATGTATGAAGGACCTATTTATCAGGGAGTGTGAATCTGTGGGGAGGAGATGGGTGGGAAGGAGGAGAAATGCTCACGGTAAGAGGAAGTATGCCGTTAAGGTGAAGAAAATGCATGTCTTGAGCAAGTGTGATTGAAAGAATTGAGAGTTTTTAAACTATTTTTTGACAATGATGATGATGATGATGATAATGAAAATAACAATAATAAACGTCTGTTTAAAGCCGTCACAGGTGAGTTTTTTTAAGATTAGAACACTTTATTTATGCGCTATTGCATACACACAGCGAACAACCGGTATTACCATCAATCTGATAACCGTCCATTCCACAGTCTAAAGTGCACAGGAACGGGGGACAGGGCGTGGGGGCAGCTGTGGCTTCAGTGGTGGTAGGAGCTGCAACTGAAACAACATCATACTGACACATGTAATACAGGCTGGACGCATGAAGTGAAGGATTGTTATCGTTACAGGTATGGTCTCTCCAAACTCCGTTCTGGCTGGGCTGCATAGCCACGCAGTTCTCATTAGAATTGTACGCAGGTGGAATACCTCTGTACCAGTAGCTGAAAGATCCCAGATTTGTACCGTCTGCCCAAACAAATAAGTTTTCAGTGCCCTTGTCATGAAGCCCAATCCACACCTCTGAGCCACCTGTGTACCTTTTCACGATTTCATGCATTAAGTAGATATGGGTCTCCGTGGATTTGTCTAGAGCTAGAATTCCTCCGCGGCTTTCGCATTCTGCCTCAGCCTCGTCGTAGGTACGTGTTCGGTAGAATATAAACTCGTAACAGATGTCTCCGTTGAGTTCAACACTCCAGATGTCGCCGTCTTCACTGCGTGGACAGTCTGCCTTGGTAATGGCAGTCCCTGTGAAATATACAGTGATTTGTTCCTGTCTTAAGATTGTACTGTGTAGTATTGATGACACTGATGGTATCTTTTAAGGGTACAGAGGTAGATAATTCGTCGCTGTTCTGACATAGGGACGGAGATGGTCATTTCGGGGGTACTGAGTTATTTACACCGTGTGCATCCCAACCATGACTGCTTTATTTTGTATAAACAATTTTGCAAAATTCTAATTCGTTTTTAGTTATAGCGATTGTGATTTTGACGAACACCAGAAACTGACCAGATTTTGGTCTTGCATAGTGAAAACTCTAGCTCTAGCTGAAAACTAGCCAGATCGATCTCCGTCACTATGTTAGAACAACGACGAATTGTTCCACAGTCTAGAAAACAAACTCAAGATTAGCTTTTTCCAAAAATGTTACAATGCCTACATTTTCCTTCGGCTTGGCCATTTCTGAGAAAACGCCCATGGAATGTCGGGAAAATTCAGCCTATATACGCCGCCATTACTTGCGCCGCCTGACATCATAAAGCGAGAAACGCTGGCAGACGCATGCGCACACGGTCAGGACCTGTCTCACTTTTTGATGTCCGACAGCAGGAGTAATGGCGGAGAGCGCAGAGTGACTGTCAGGAGAACGGAAAAACAATACATAGTTTAAATCTTATGTAGAGAAATAATAATGAAGACGTTTTAGGCTGTGAGGCAAATAACCACCCCTGTCCCTTCAATGATCTTTTGTCAGTGTTAGAGCTTTAGCTGTGGTACACGATACGAACACAAACAATCTGCAAACAGAAATTCCAAGTGCAAGTTTTACTGCTTCTGCTACCACCTCATCTATTATTCCGAACCTCAACAACATCCTCGCACCATTACTTATACAACCATATCATCTGTACTACCACAGCTATTAGGACTGCCGCCCAATGCTGCACAACCACCACATCCACAGCCACTGCCACGGACACCAACACCTCCATCAGAATTGGCTTTGCAAAGCAGTGTGTTTAAAAAAAACACAAGGAGCAAAGTGCCTGAAGTGAAGCTAAGTGTGGTAGCTGATAGTACGCCCAGTGGTTGTCACTGTACATAAGACATACTGGGAGTGACATTGGGCTGGCCTTCATGGTGCGAAAAGGACAGTCCATTTACTCTATGGGCGGTCTGTCGGGGATTCTAAGCAACGGAAGTATCAGTCACTAACCCTTATGCGGCTAATGCGGAAGCGCTAGAAAAGAATGATGTGACTTGTGAATGATATTTCCTGTTTTTATATCCCAGCCTCGTCTATTTACCTACATTATCGCTCTTAATTCTTGTCACATCCTCCACCAATATAAAAGCGCTGATGAAAAGTTCCCCTAAAAAAATTGGAGTCGTAGATGGTGGCCATTATTTTGACGAGCTCCACTTCCAGCGTACGCAAAACATGCCAATGTCCTAAGAAACCTTTAGAAGCTGCGCACACTTCCCCTCTGAGGGTGACACGCAGCAAACAAAGGCGTACAGCATATTCATCAGCAGGCCTTCCTCTCCCCCCCCAACCCCCCCCCGGGCCAAGCAAAAAACCCCCAAAACAACTCCCTCAGGGAGCCAAAGAGCTATCCCCAGATAACTACCATTAAACTCACCTTGTTCTGGGAAAGCAGTGAGTAGTAAAATAAGAAACAACATCGTTGAAATCAATGTCAAACCCTGAAGTCAACAGCACTTGGCCCTTCGGATGTCCCCTCACACGAACTAGTCTGGTCTAGTTAAGCTGACAGTAGACCTACTTTCCTGGGACAACCACCTTTACAAAGAGGCACTCCCGGATTTCTGCAATTGGTACAAGTTATCTTTGACATAAAAAAAAGGCGCGGCTACTTGTATCTGTGTGTTTTCTTCCATAACTGAGTGTGCTTGGTGTGTTTATAATGCAGCTGGTTAATGGTGAAATGAAAAAATAACCCGGCCGTTACAAGATAAGGCCAATGTTAAACTTTAAAGAAAAATAAAAACCAGGATAGGAAACATTTCTAAAAAAAATCAGGGAAGGGGTCAACATGATAAGAAAAAAAACCAAAACAGCTGGGACGTCTTACTTACACAAAATAATTCGATGGTGACAGATCTGAGTCTAGAATGCTTCAGAGATAACATTCTGGACAGCCTAGGCCGGTTAGGTGCAAAGAATCTCCAATAATCTTTTGTCATAGACTGCTAGCTGAAAGACACGTTGAGCTGTAATCAGGCAGTAGACGAGGCACACAATCATGATCATGAAAAAGATAAGACCGAATGTCTTTATTGTGGGAGACTTTGCACGACGTGTGATATGCGGTAGATCGACTTGCATTGTCAAGTTGGAGGAAGAGTTTATAAATCAACGAAATTATATGACCCAAATAAAACAGACATTTAGCCAACTGGGTTGTCAAATTCATAGAATATGAGAGGAATTATCTAAAAACTAACCTCTTTTTTTAAAATTTCGTTGAGCTGTCGCCAGCTGTTTAAATACTATTAACCCAGGCCATGAGTTTTAGCAGCTCTTTGTGCCCGAGCTCTTGAGCTACATGTGCGCTTCATCCCGATTTCCCGTGAGTCCGGCAGAGCATCATTATGAAAATCTAGGTTTACCGCAACACTGACCCTTAAAGGGTTAAAACAAATAAATAGTCCAGATTTACTTATTAGGCATATCGTTATGACCTCTTCGGTTACCACTGACACAATATGTAACAGGTATATTCTATTCATTAAGGGGAGGAACGTGAGCCCGATCTGATAATTTCTCTTAACGGATGTAACACATTATCTTGGGAAGTGTGTCATCGGGGATTTTACTAAATTACTGTGAAGGATCGCGTTTGAAAAGATAAAAACCGAAAAAACCTAACACTAGAAAATTTCATGCCCCTACCGAGAATCGAACCAGGTTCTCTCAGCTTGCAAGTCTAAACGTTCTACCACTACACCATAGGGACGCATAGGGACGTCATGTTGACGTATCATTGAAAGACTGTTTTATTGGAATAACAGGGTACCGATTGATTTAACATGATCTATAGGACGATGCAACTTTCCTTTAAGTATCAGGATAATGTTTAAGGGGTTTAATGAGAGGTTTTTTTTTTTCGTTGCCGGAGACCGTTTAGCACAAGAGATCCAACAGCGTTGTCGTAATGACACAAACTGAACAATCAGACAAATTTTGTAACAGCAATAATAGAAGCTTTTGATCGTTTCAGATCGTTTAACCCAACTGATCCAAGAATGTTGTTGAAGTGAAAGAAACTTAATTGAGTATCAGACTAATTTTTAAAAAGCAAATTTTGGGAACTTTTGTCGTCGGTGATCAAAGAGTGTTGCCGAACTGAAAGAAACTTATTTAAAGTACCGGGTATCACACACATCTTTTAAAGTCAAGTGTGGGTGCTTCAGTCTGATAATGGTGATCCAAGAGCATTGTGGAACTGAAACAAACCAGACTAATTTCTTCCGAGCAATTGTGAGATCTTTTGTTGTCGGAGATCGTATAGCACTTAAAGTGATCGAAGAGTGTTGTCGAACTGAACGAAATTTGAGAACAAGGATAATTTCTTGAGAGCTATAATAGGAGCCTTTTGTCGTCAGAGATTGTTTAGCATATAAATGATCCTGGGAGGGAGGAAAAAAAAAGCTCTTGAAAAATGTATCACCTTTAGCCGTAAACCCAATTCAAGTGGTTTCAGTAGTAATGTGCGTTTGTAGCTTAGAATATCGGAATGAGGGTAAGGTATAAGCCGTGAGAGAGTCAGGAAAATATCAATATTGAAGTCCTTTGGGTTTCTTCACCAGGGGGTGTGAATGTATGTAGGGTGTCTTTATCAAAGAGTTTGAATGAGTGTAGAGTCTCTTAATCTGGGCGTGTGAATGTGTGTAAGACCTCTTTTAGAGGAAGTGTGAAAGTGTGTGTATGTGTGTGTGTGTGTGTGTGTGTGTGTGTGTGTGTGTGTGTGTGTGTGTGTGTGTGGAGCCTCTTAATCAGAGGGTGTGAATATGTGCAGGGCCTCTTTATCAAAGAGGATGAGTGGATGTAAGGTCTGTTTCTCAGAAGGTGTGAATGTGTAGGGCCTCATTACCAGGGAGTGTGAATGTGTGTAGGGCCCCTTTATCAGGGAGTGTGAATGTGTGAAGGACCTATTTATCAGGGAATGTGCATGTGTGTAGGGCCCCTTTATCAGGGCTTGTGAATGTGTTTAGGGCCTCTTTATCAGGGAGTGTGAATGTGTGAAGGACCTATTTATCAGGGTGTGTGAATGTGTTTAGGGCCTTTTTATCAGGGAGTGTGAATGTGTTTAGGGCCTCTTTATCAGGGAGTGTGAATGTGTGAAGGACCTATTTATCAGGGTGTGTAAATGTGTTTAGTGCCTCTTTATCAGGGAGTGTGAATGTGTGAAGGACCTATTTATCAGGGTGTGTAAATGTGTTTAGTGCCTCTTTATCAGGATGTGTGAATGTGTTTATGACCTCTTTAGCAGGGTGTGTGAATGTGTTAAGGACCTATTTATCAGGGAGTGTGAATTTATGTAGGGAGGAGATGGGTGGGAAGGAGGAGAAATGTTCACAGTAAGAGGAAATGTGCCGGAAGCAATGTTAGTGAGAAAGTTAAAGTTAAGAAAATGCATGTCGTGAGCAAGTGTGAGTGAAAGAATTGAGTTTTTTATATTTTTGACAATGATGATGATTATGATGATGACGATGATGATGATGATGATAATAATGGTAATGATAATAAGGCCGTCACAGGTGAGTTTTTTTTTGTTTATAGAATGAAACACTTTATTTATGCGCCGTTGCATACACACAGCGAACAACCGGTATTACCATCAGTCTGATAGCCTTCCATTCCACAGTCTAAACTGCACAGGAACGGGGGTCAGGGCGTGGGGGCAGCTGTGGCTTCAGTGGTGGTAGGAGCTGCATTTGAAACATCATACTGACACATGTAATACAGGCTGGACGCATGAAGTAAAGGATTGTTATCGTTACAGGTATGGTCTCTCCAAACTCCGTTCTGGCTGGGCTGCATAGCCACACAGTTCTGATTAGTATTGTGCCCAGGTGGAATACCTCTGTACCAGTAGCTGAAGGATCCCAGATTTGTACCGTCTGCCCAAACAAATAAGTTTTCAGCGCCCTTGTCATGAAGCCCAATCCACACCTCTGAGCCACCAGTGTACCGTTTCACGATTTCATGCATTAAGTAGTTATGGGTCTCCATGGATTTGTCTAGAGCTAGAATTCCCCCGCGGCTTTCGCATTCTGCCTCAGCCTCGTCGTAGGTACGTGTTCGGTAGAATATAAACTCGTAACAGATGTCTCCGTTGAGTTCAACACTCCAGATGTCGCCGTCTTCACTGCGTGGGCAGTCTGCCTTGGTAATGGCAGTCCCTGTGAAATATACAGTGATTTGTTCCTGTCTTAAGATTGTACTGTGTAGTATTGATGACACTGATGGTATCTTTTAAGGGTACAGAGGTAGATAATTCGTCGCTGTTCTGACATAGGGACGGAGATGGTCATTTCGGGGGTACTGAGTTATTTACACCGTGTGCATCCCAACCATGACTGCTTTATTTTGTATAAACAATTTTGCAAAATTCTAATTCGTTTTTAGTTATAGCGATTGTGATTTTGACGAACACCAGAAACTGACCAGATTTTGGTCTTGCATAGTGAAAACTCTAGCTCTAGCTGAAAACTAGCCAGATCGATCTCCGTCATTATGTTAGAACAACGACGAATTGTTCCACAGTCTAGAAAACAAACTCAAGATTAGCTTTTTCCAAAAATGTTACAATGCCTACATTTTCCTTCGGCTTGGCCATTTCTGAGAAAACGCCCATGGAATGTCGGGAATATTCAGCCTATATACGCCGCCATTACTTGCGCCGCCTGACATCATAAAGCGAGAAACGCTGGCAGACGATGGTGCCGACGCATGCGCACACGGTCAGGACCTGTCTCACTTTTTGATGTCCGGCAGCAAGAATAATGGCGGAGCGCGCATGGTGACTGTGAGGAGAAAGGAAAAATATACACAGTTTAAATCTTATGTTAAAAAAAAATAACGATGACGTTTTAGGCTGTGATGCGAATCACTACCCCTGTCCCTTCAATGATCTTTTGCCTGTGTTAGAGCTTTAAGCTGTGATACACGATACGAACACAAACAAATCTACATATAGAAATTCTAAGTGCAAGTTTTACTGCTTCTGCTACCACCCTATCTATTATTCCGAACCTCAACAGCATCCGCACATCATTACTATTACAATCACTATAATCTGTACTGCCAGCTTTTAGGGCTGCAACCCAATGCTCCACAACCACCACATCCACAGCCACTGCCACAGGCACCATCACCTCCATGAAACTTGGCTTTGCAAAGCAGTGCCAAATGGGCAGTCCCATTAATCAGTGGGCGGACCGTCTGAGATTCTAAGCAAAACAGAAGTATCAGTCTCTAAATAAGCCATGGTGGGTGCGACTGATGCGGAAATGCTAGAAAAGAGTGCCGTGACTTGTGAATGGTATTTCCTATACTTATATCCCTGCCTCATCTATCTGCCTACATTATCGCTCTTAATTCTTGTCACATCCTCCTTCAACACAAAAGCGCTGATGAAAAGTTCCACTGTCAAATTTGGAGTCGTAGATGGTGGCCGTCATTTTGACGAGCTCCAACTTCCGGTGTACGCAAAATATGCCAGTGTCCTAAGTAACTTTTAGAAGGAAGCTGCGCACACTTCCCCCCTGAGGGTGACACGCAGCAAACAAAGGCGTACAGCATATTCATCAGCAGGCCTTCCTCTCCCCCCCCAACCCCCCCCCGGGCCAAGCAAAAAACCCCCAAAACAACTCCCTCAGGGAGCCAAAGAGCTATCCCCAGATAACTACCATTAAACTCACCTTGTTCTGCGAAAGCACTAAGTAGTAAAATAAGGAGTAACATTGTTGAAATCAATGTCAAACCCTGAAGACAACAACACTTGGCCCTTCGGACGTCCCCTCACACGAACTAGTCTGGTCTAGTTAAGCTGACAGTAGACCAACTTTCCTGGGATAACCACCTCCACAAAGAGGCACTTCCGGATTTCTGCAATTGGTCCAAGTTATCTTTGACATAAAAAAAGGTGTGTGTACTCGTGTATGTGTCTTTTCTTTCATAATTGAGTGTGCTTGATGTGTTTATAATGCAGCTGGTTACGGGCGAAATTAAAAAACAAAACAAAACACAGCCGTAACAAGATAAGGCCAATGTTAAACTTTAAAGAAATATAAAAACCAGGATAGAAAACATTTCTAATAAAAATCAGGGAAGGGATCAACATGATAAGAAAACCAAAAGCAGCTGGGACGTCTTACTTACACAGAATAATTCGATGGTGACAGATCTGAGTCTAGAATGCTTCAGAGATAAAATATGGACAACCTAGACCGGTTAGGTGCAAAGAATCTCCAATAATCTTTTGTCATAGACTGCTAGCTGAAAGACACGTTGAGCTGTAATCAGGCAGTAGACGAGGCACACAATCATGATCATGAAAAAGATAAGACCGAATGTCTTTATTGTGGGAGACTTTGCACGACGTGTGATATGCGGTAGATCGACTTGCATTGTCAAGTTGGAGGAAGAGTTTATAAATCAACGAAATTATATGACCCAAATAAAACAGACATTTAGCCAACTGGGTTGTCAAATTCATAGAATATGAGAGGAATTATCTAAAAACTAACCTCTTTTTTTAAAATTTCGTTGAGCTGTCGCCAGCTGTTTAAATACTATTAACCCAGGCCATGAGTTTTAGCAGCTCTTTGTGCCCGAGCTCTTGAGCTACATGTGCGCTTCATCCCGATTTCCCGTGAGTCCGGCAGAGCATCATTATGAAAATCTAGGTTTACCGCAACACTGACCCTTAAAGGGTTAAAACAAATAAATAGTCCAGATTTACTTATTAGGCATATCGTTATGACCTCTTCGGTTACCACTGACACAATATGTAACAGGTATATTCTATTCATTAAGGGGAGGAACGTGAGCCCGATCTGATAATTTCTCTTAAAGGATGTAACACATTATCTTGGGAAGTGTGTCATCAGGGATTTTACTAAATTACTGTGAAGGATCGAGTTTGAAAAGATAAAAACCGAAAAAAACCTAACACTAGAAAATTTCATGCCCCTACCGGGAATCGAACCAGGTTCTCTCAGCTTGCAAGTCTGAACGTTCTACCACTACACCATAGGGACGCTAATTTCACAGCAATTTAAACCTTAAATACATACTGCCTGAATATGTTCCCTAACTTTCACGTGTGAGCCTAGTGTTCACTCGTGGCCTGGACACATTTCTCGATTTTCACACATAGGTTTGGTTTGCTCATGGATGCCAGTTTTTCAAATTCCTAAACTGTCTTGCAATCATTCAAAATGATGCTTAAATCGCTTTTTGCCTGCATTAAGGTATAAAATAATCAAGGTACAAAATAATATACAAGCTTTCTGACCTAATTTTATTCAGGCCTGAAATATAGACACTTGAAATGGCAAATGGTCGTCCCTTGCAAAGCAAGAAGTTGTTAGAAAATCTTGAGTTAAGTACAATGTTTCATACAAGTCATGTAATATGCCTCATAAAAACTCCAGTTTATCTGCATTGTTGTATCATTCACCTAAGAAACCAATTTTTTTGTTTGTGTACAGAAATGATTTTATTCTCGATTTCTAAGAACAATATCGACATTGAATGATTCCAATGATCTTTAGGGTCGGGTTAACATATTAATTATACATCTATATTAATAAAACGCTTCTGCCAAATTTGTGTCACAGATTTCTTGAGAACTACGTGACGTAAAAACATGCGGTTTTCACCTAAATTCGTAGAAAAATACACAAAAGGTAACTATACACATCCGTTTTCTTTATTTTTTTTATCCTTTTTAAAAAAATGTGTATAGCAACGAAATACAATTTCCAATAGATCTTTTCAACCCGCCCGATGCGCCAATCGTCAGCAAAGCCAGTGCCGTGGTCCAACTTTTTCATAGAGTCTATAATGCATTCTTCTGTGATGCCTTTCGGTGCGCTAGGTATTCTTTCACCGCTGGTGCGTTGCCCGCCTGCCCATTTGTAAAATGGGGAGTTCGTCTTGTAATATATAATATATTAATCTCGTTTGTCACATTTTATAGCAAAGTCACTGTCCTTTCAGCTTGCTTCACCACTGGATCTGTCTCAGTTATTAAGCATGCGTGGTCATGCGGACATCACAAGCCACAGCTCCAGCAATCTTTACTTCTACTTTCTACTTTTCTATTGTCACAGGAATGTAATTAGCTGATGTGGTCTGTTGAAATGACTTTACTCGCTGATGCATCTGTTGATCAGCGATATGTGGAGAATAAGGATCACACCAGCTAATGACTTTCCTGGGATAATAGAAAAGTAGAAAGTGGAAGAAATGATTACTGGAGTTGTGGCTTGCGATGCCCGGATGGCGATGCAGGCTTGTAACTGAAAGTTGTCTCTTGGTGAAGCAAGCTGCAAGGATACTGACCTGTGACAGCACGTGATAAAAGAGATTAAAAACTGATGTATTAATCAGACTCTAAACGTTATTAGAGCTATCCAGTGTCGATTTTCGTTGTAGAAGTCGAAAATTTAAATCAGTTCTGTACACAAAAACATGTTTACGGTAGCAAAGGGACACTTGGAGGAAAAGTATCGGATGTTTTCAAAGCCAAACACAGTTATTGTAGCTGAGACACAGAGAGTGAAGCGAAACATTATTTATTTCAGTAAGGGTTGCATTCACAAATGGTACAGCCCGTGACATCGTCCACCATGTAACCATCCATACCACAGTCTGCGGTGCATGTCATAGGAGGACAGGCTGTTGTTCCGGGTATAGACGTCGTGGGAGGTGTAGTCGGTTGGGGTGTCGTGGTCATAGTAGTAGTAGTGGTAGTAGTAGTAGTAGTGGTAGTAGTAGTAGTAGTGGTTGGTGCAGTCCCTGTTGTAGTGGGCGTGGTTGTAGTCACTGTTGTCGTGGTGGTCAAGGCAGAAGCATCATATTGACAAACGTAGCGCAGCTTGCTTCCGTAATGAACAGGATCATTGTCATTGCAGGTATGGTCAGACCAAAGTCCGTAAAGACTCGGATTCATTCCTACGCAGTTCTCATATATATTGTATGTGGCTGGGATACCATTTTTCCAGAAGTTGAAAGATCCCAAAGTGGTCCCGTCCTCCCAGACAAAAGTCGACTCCTGGCCCTTGTCATGAAGCCCAATCCACACCTCTGAGCCACCGGTATATCTCTTCCTGATTTCCAGTATCAAATAGTTGTGGGTGTCCACATCTTTGACCAGAGGTAGAGTTCCTCCGCGGCTTTCACAGTCTGTCTCAGCTTCGTCGTATGTGCGTTGAAAGTTGAGTAGAAACTCATAACAGATGTCTCCGCGGACTTCAATGTTTGTGTAGTCTCCCGGTGTAGTTGTTGGACATTCTTCCTTGGTAATGGCGGCGCCTGTAAAACACGTCATTTGTTTATAACTTAGGAATATGTTATAATATTATGGGAGTCACGATTTGTTACTTTTGACGAAGTCTCGCTAAGAAAGAGTTTCTAGGCGGGTAAGAGAACAATAGGCTCGAGCGAAATCAGGATTAAAAAATTGGTCAAGTGAATACGGGTCAAGAACAGGTTTTGGGATTGTGAGTTTTAAAACCGGATCCCGAGAAAGGGTCTTTCTAAAAGGTTAGTAGGAATCATTTTCTGATTCTGTTTTAAAACCATATCCGCGTTACCTACATGAATTGGTGTTCCATTTTACAATTCCCATCTTGCTAGAAACTGCATAGTCTTATAGCAGTTAGAGGCCTATATCAGCTTTCTGATTTACAAACTTAAGTCCGTCTCAGTCTGAGTTCAAAATAGCACATTTATCACTACACCAAACAGGTGAATGATTTCGTTATTCCGCCGGAGATTTATGTATTCTTACATGCCACAACGTCTCTTTCCGGAGAACCGATTCAAAATGTAAGTGAAGTGGAGATAACGAATCCCTTGAAAGACGAATTAATAAAACCAACTGACCCAAAGCTATAAGATGTGGGTGCGGTCGTCTGTCTGGCCAATCAAGAACCGAATCTTTACCCTGGCTTCAAACACTACTCGTGCGACTTAGAAAATGAGAATCTTTAAAGTCTGGATAAGAATGTGAATCCATCTGATTCGCATAAGACACGACAAGGTGATTGTGACGTAAGCAGACCTCAATCCCGGGCATAGTGACGTCAAAGTCATGACTTGACGCTCTGGATTTAGGGATTGTTTGCACAATACTGGGTAGCTTTGCACGCCGAAATATCAACGAGAAACCCTCAAATCATCGGGAATTTTTTCCTTAATCACTGCCACGCGCAAATATAGACAGCATTATGCATACGGCCCCTGGTAGCTCCAGCTTCGCCAGATTTAGTATATGATAGAAAGGATATGCGACGTAGAATGGCGTAAAGTTTAGCATCAAATATCTAGTGGATTCTTCCATTCTCTCCCATCGTCTTTTTCCTCTAAGACGCCTACATTTATATGGTTTTAGTCTAAGCTCTTACAGCGTGAGGAGGGATCTGTTTGCTGGCCAGCCAGAGTCTCAGATTTTGACGGAAATTATCAGTGGCCGTACGCATAATCCTTACGTTAGTTAACGAACTGCGGTTATCACGGGAAACTCCCAAAATATTAGTAGTGTTCACTGTGGTTAACGCAATACGTTAATTAACGTAGGGATTATGCATACGACCACAATTCTTGTTTGGTCTACTACCCAAGCCTACCACGCAAATATATATGCGAATGTTTGTATCTTCCGATCATCCATTGATTCTATCATTTCCAGGCTGATCATGATGTCTGTTGTATTATGTGCTGAAGCGCACGGACAGTGCACGAAATATTGGAAAGAAACGCAGCAAAAAGTACGCAGGAAGTTGTCACATTTGGTTTGGCGCGACTTGAACCTGCTGAGGAGAAAGGCGGTGGAGATATAAAGAAATTTGAATGAAAAAGTATTTAGAAGTAATTTTGAACTCTGAAACCTACAAAAGGAACACGTTCAGCTAAAATTGAACACATTTACAAAATTGCAGGTCAACAGCCGTTCACATAGCCGAGTTATGGCCTGCAGCGACTTGAGCAAGTGTTCTGTTGTTTTTTGTTTTTTTTAAAATAAGATTGGGCGCGACTGTTTTCTGGTAAGTTCTCTTAGTCTAAACTACAGCATAGAAACAAAAAGGCGTTCCCAGTAGCACTGCTAACTATGGCTGCCATTAATATTATCACAATGTCTACGATTACCACCAGACTGACCGCTATTACTCACATTATCGTCTATTGCCATTGTCATGGCCACTACTTCAACATGTTCCCCGTGCAGCTATAGTTATTTATATATATTACTCCAGTGCTTCTGTTGCGAATTCCACGAGGAGGCCTGACTTTGTTGTGAAGACCAAACGACTATTTTTTCACTACCGCTGCTGCAAATTCCACCAACACCATTGTTTTGCAGAATCAGCTGACATTTCAAAGTCCGCTATCAGTAACATCTTCATACACTGTAAAGTCTGTTTTTATTATAAATATAAGTAGGAGAGTAGAGGTGTTGTTTGTATGTATGTATGTATGTATGTATGTATGTATGTATGTATGTATGTATGTATGTATGTATGTATGTATGTATGTATGTATGTATGTATGTATG
>JAWQUT010000501.1:62753-97263 GCA_033807755.1 Ellobium chinense
TCATTATTTACAATATATAGCCTATCTATTCTTCTACTTTATATATCCTCATATGTACCTACTGTACCTGAGCTGAATAAAATTATTGGTAATGTTATTATTGTTGTTATTGATCACCGTCTGTGATCTCTCTGCTGTAGAATCCTGTTCGCTTTCCAGAATCCTGTTCGCTTTCCAGTTGATATCATAATACATAATTTCTGCCATTTCTACCTGTAGTCTACATTCCTGAGAACTTTATCTAGAAAAACATAATGGGGTTTCATGACCAACGAACGACCGGCGCCATCAGCATTTGCACTTCAAGATGATTGCTGCCGAGGACTGAGCATCACTATCATCATCATCAACAACAACAACAACAACAACAACAACAACAACAACAACAACAACACAACAACAACAACAACAACAACAACAACAACAACAACAACAACAAACAAAAACAACAACAGCAAGAACAAAAAAAAATATGAGCTACTGATCTGTCTCACTCGTTTTCACGAAAATCTTGGTCAGTGTTTTTCGATGACCTGGTGATATCAAGGGGTACCGCCTACTAAGAAAGGTTGGAAAAAGAATTCATTTGCAGAGCAAACATGGGGCCTAATGAAAGATGTACACCGATATGCTATAAGAGCTCTGCATCTTGGGATAGCGCCCTTCTTCCTTCCCCTGCCCAGCTCTCCTCCCCCCCCCCCCCCCCCCCCCCCNCTTCTCCCGTTTCTAAGCAGAAAGAAGATATACAGTTTACACTGAAGAGTGTTAAGCACACGAGCAAATAATGTGAAAAGTCATGCAGTAGTATCAAATTATGGTATCAATGGGTGCTCATAATCAGTCTTATTGTCAATATGCAGTGCGTTATAGTGATTATGAGTGAATTTGATATTTTCATAAAACCGCCACTTCACAGAAGTAGTCATAGCCAACCACATCATCAGGTATGGAGTCTGTTCTGTTTTGTATATAAATGTAGACATGTAGTTATGCCAGAGGCATGATGATACAGACACACTTATTGTAGGAGGTAGTCTACCCTTCCATTATAGATTACAATGCATTACTATTGTGCGCACTGCCCTTTTCTAATACAGTACATTCTTCATGCAAAACTGCGCACCACACATGTTGAATAGTAGCCTACATTATTTTTCCTGATGTGGACGTCTGATCAAAGGAAAGATTTATCTTAAATTACAGTCGTTACTTCACTTCGAGATGACGAGATTTCATATTTGTATTTGAGACACATTAATGCACATAACAACAGAGGAAATTTTAATGTCTACGTCTCAAGATTAAGTTACGTGGGTTCACGCGAACAGGCTGTCTCGTAGAGAGACAATGAGAATTAAACTTAGACAAATTAAAACCCTTCTGTCACTAAGTGCATTAATATGTATTAAATATAGACTATGCGAGATCTGATCGTGAAGTAACAATTCTCCTAACATCAATATCCACAACAGAAAAAAAACCCGGTCTATTTAGCACTCTGGTGGGCAATTTTGCACGGAAAGTGTACCAAATTAGAAGAGGGCAGTGAGCACTATAGTAATGCATTGTAATCTATAGGTTTTTGGAATCTATTGTTTTTCTTCTCCGTTTGGCCCTGTTAACATTTTGTATTATTGTACAAGTCCTCCCGTGAAGGTTAAAGTACTTCTTTTGCCCGATCTTTGAGGGGAAGAAATATGGGGGTCACTGCCCAAAATTTTTTCACAAATCTCTTTCAAAAATAGTCGCCTCGAATTCTGATTTCGTCCCCAATTTTTCATTAAGCTGGTTTTGACGGCGTGCTAATACACAGGCCTACACACTTTATTATTTTTTTTTGTCTAGAAGGCTCAAATTGTACCTGAAACTTCATAATTGGATGCTTTATTTAGACCATAGGTCATTTTACATATTACTACTCCCTGACACTGGCTGGTAGGGTGCCAAAAAATGGGGAATTTTATATATTAACGGATTAATTGGGTTGTACAAGATGAGTGATTTCCCTTGTAATAGGTGTCAAGAACCTATAGGTTTGTGACACCTATTAGAAGGGCAAATCACTGATTGTGTATAACCCAATTAATCCGCTAATATATAAAATCCCCCTTTTTGGAAGCCCTGCCAGCCAGTGTTAGTAGAGTGTAGAAATGTGTAAAATGACCTGTGATCTAAATAAAGCATCCAGTTTTAAAGTTTCAGGTACAATTTGAGCCTTCTAAATAGAAAAAAAAATATAAAGTGTGTAGACCTATGTATTCGCACGAGGTCAAAAACAGCCAAATGAAAAATTGAGGACCAAATCAGAATTCGAGGTGACCATTTTCGAAAGACATCATTGACCCCCCTTTTTCTTCCCGTTAAAAAATCGGACAAAATAAGTACTTTAACCTCCATGGAAGAAATTTCCCCAAATCACAGTGGTATATGTTGAATAACACAAAATGTTAATAGAGCCAAAAGAAGAAAAAACAACAGGTGTTACATAGTGGAAGGGTAGACCACCCCTTTTTAAATATTCAATCATCTGTTTATCTCCCCCTGTTTTGGCTCCTTCTGGATGAACATAGTGACTGTGTGCCTCAATCACTCGTGCTCAGCATCAAGAAAGTCATCCTCTTGACAGAGTAGAACTGTCTTAACAGTATTTGTCTTCAAATCAACATCAATAATGTCTTCCTCTCATCTTTGTCATATAGTTGTAGTCATTATTATTATCACTTTCACCATATTCGTCAGCATCAAAATCATCATCATCATCATCACCACCATCATCATCATCATCATCGTCATCATCCTCGAACCATCATCTGTTAAATATGGTTCTGCCCATATTTGATACAAAATTTGGAAAAAAATATATAATGACTGTATTTTCAGCACATTTTTTTTCATCATCATCATCATCATCATCATCATCATCATCATCATCATCATCATCCATGTCATCAGCACCACTTTTTCTATAATCTACGATGAATCATAGTCTTCACTGACATCATAATCAACACAAACCACCTTCATCAATAGAAACCACTAACAACTTAACAAAAGGGCGAAACCACGGACACTAAAGACCATCATCAATTACGTACATTTTGCAAAGTAGACCAGATTCTGACCTCTTCTTAAATGGTTCTGTTTAATATTTCCTTCGGCAATACAACCGTGCTACGACAAAACACCCTATAGTATATAATTATTTTGGTTATCTGGTCATGCCGTGTTTTGTCATGCCTGTCAGAATAGTTTAGCATGACGTCATAAACAAGACTGGAATCCATTGAGGAAGTCGTTGTCGTAAGGTGAGTGAGTGAGTGAGAGAGAGAGAGAGAGAGAGAGAGAGAGAGAGAGAGAGGACATGCGATAACTGACGCTATTGACTGACTACACACACAAACATATAGACATACACACACACACAAACACACACACACGCACACATACACACACACACACGCACACACACAAACAGTGCTTCTATTACGGTGAGTTCTTTCTCTCGTGACCTACAAAAAATGCCTTCTAGCAAGTGCTGCGCAAGGTATCTACTTTGGACTTCCGTGTTTTTAATAACTCTATGCCACTGATCTCCGGTGCCTAAATAAGAGACCAAATCACTGACTGTATTTACCCTCTTATAATATCATCTTTTACTGGGCTCTGTCAGCCGAAGTCAGGGTGCAAAAACATGTGGAAAAAAAAAACAACCTGTCATCCAGAAAAGGCACCCAATTAAGATTTCTCAAGCACACTTTGAGCTTAATAAAGATAAAAATAAAGTGTGTAACGCGTATCAGTTAACAAGCAGTCAAAACCACCCCACTTACAAAAAAGAAAGTAGGGACCAAATGAGAAAGAGAGATGACCATCTTCCAACGCTAATTGTAAACAATTCTGGGCGATGACAGCCTCTTCCCGTTCCCCTCTTTCTTTTCAGTTAAAAAAATAAGGAAATACTTTAATCTCCATGGAAAACACATCACTGTACATCACTGTAGACTTTCTACAATTCTAAATTTCATTTATAGAGCTAAGAGAAAAAAATAAAGAAAGGTGCCAAAGACCACCTGGACGCCAAGAAAATGCTTTTGCCAAAGAGTTGAGGATTCAAACTCGTACCGTGTGGTTAAGATACAAACAGATTTTCTGGCATTTGCTTTTATTGTGCATATTGGTGAGCAAAACACGAGGAGTGTCTCTTCCTCATCCGTTGTTATCATTGCATTTCATTACAACCTTTGAACTTGCGGGAAGAGGTCATAGGTCATGAGGTTGTGAATTTATGCTGTTGTGCTGGTCATGGAATCTGCTGTGGAGAGGAGAGCCGGTGGTGGAGTGGTGACCGCATCGGTAGTGGGAGGCATAGTGGTGGGGGGCATGGTGGTGGGGGGCATGGTGGTAGGNCATGGTGGTAGGGGGCATGGTGGTGGGGGGCATGGTGGTGGGAGGCATGGTGGTGGGAGGCATGGTGCTGACAGGAGGAATGGTGGCTGCAGTGGCGCCCCCGATCTGATACTGACAAATATAGTACTCGTTCGGTCCGACACTGATTAAAACCTGATCACCGCACACATGATCGTACCACTGCCCGCCGTGAGTCGGACTCATAGACACACAGTCGTGTTGGTCATTATTGAAGTCTCCAGTCGGCCCCTCATTGTCTGCCCAGTTTGAGTAGCCCGACAAAGGGGTTCCATCTTCCCACACGAAGCTCCTCTCGAAGTCCTTGTCATGCAGCCCGATCCACACCTCGAACTGGCTTGTAAACATGTACGTCTGCTTGAGTTCGCGCATCAGATAGTCTTGGATGTCCTGTGTCTTGACCAGTGCCAACGTTCCTCCTCGACTCTCGCAGTCTATCTCGGCCTCGTCATAGTGTCGTCGGCGATAAAGTACGAACTCAAAACACGAGTCACCGTAGACCTGCAGGTATTGGTCTCGGGGGATGCTCGCTGGGCAGTCATCCAAAGTAATCGCGGAGCCTGGGGGGAAAAAAAAATTTTAGCAGACGATACGCAGCGATGATAGAAGCAGAGGCTGGCTGCACGATGGAGATTAACAAGTGTGCAGAGGCGTGAAGAGTTGATTAGCGCCTGCTTTTTCAGCGCTCGTGGTGAAAGATGGAGAACAAAGGAGCAGAACAATGGCGAACTGACGCTATCATTATCGTTTTATTGGTCCTGTAATTAACATAATTAGGACCGGTGTTGGGTCAGTTTTAACACTACGCCAAGGGTGGGTTACAAATGAATTTTTACCCTGTGGGAAAAAAATTCCCTTTTAGCGTAAAGGCTCGCCTGGCCTATGAAAAAAATATAAAGGGAGAAAAGAAGCTTGATGGAACACGATATTAATGTGAATTCAATCCCCTGATTCACACCACAGCGCTATTTTATTTTTTTTTCTTTGAAAGTTGACGCAGTAAGATATTTCATCCTGCATAGATTTCTTTCAGATCGTTAGCTTACTGTCTCTACACATGTTACGGTAAAGACAACGGATAGACAGATGTCTGGTATATGAAATGTTATGAAGGTTACAGACCTGTAATTGTACTTTCACTTTTGGATCGTACAACTTAGGGGGTATATTTCATCTCCCCTTTTCCCTCTTTTGGCATGCCCTGATTCCAGTAATATGGGCTCCAGGGGACAAATTTTGATATCATGGGTCTCTGTGTCCATTTTACTTTATTCTACCAGGCACTATTTAGTCTTGGGCTGGAACTGCCAGTTCAAGGGTGTGCTCAGGCGGAAGAGGAGGGGTTTGGCATTGACCAGTGAAAAATGTAGGGTCTGTTTACAAATAGCAACCAAGCTCAAAATTTCAATGGGCTTGCTAGGATTGGGTAAGTCTTAAAATTTGGGCCACATAATGAGCTTCAATCTGGTATGGGTCTGGGTGAAAGCTAAAACTTTGGGTTCAGAGGGCAGCTCAAAATGCTAATATAGCCCATAGAGGAAAAAAGGGTCCAATCCTATTACAGGTCTGTAACCTTAAAAACATATTCATCTGAGTCGAGGGGATGGCCCTAGCCATTTGCTGGCGGGACTTGCCTTATAAAGGTAACAAGAAGGTACCGCTTGAAACAGCAACGTTACATTATTGTACTTCTTTCCTCATTTTTCAGTTACTAAAGAACAATCAGCCCTGCTTAAAACAATTTCATTAATCGAGAATCCGCTTAAAGACAACATTTTCCTGTTGCTAGAATACCGAATTTTCTGAATACTGATAACTGGATATTCACAACTCCCTCTAATAGCAACAGTTATCATGCCTAAAAGCAGATAGGACTTAGTGATGCTGATATTATAGACTTCAAATTGTATACACTACTTAATAATGATTGATACGCCTCTGGATGCCACCAAATGAAGCTCACCGAAACTTCAGAAATACAAGAAGTCACATTTGACTGGTAGGCTGCAAAAGCCGTAAAGGATTTAGACATTTTACGTCATTGTCTAATACCTTTCAGGAGGCCATGCAGAAATAATGAAATTAAGAGCTCCCTTTTAAGAAAAACTAGACCTCTTTGGCACTTCCAATCGAAAGGTTCACATTACGCTATCGACTCCTTTTTTTCCTTTCTGTGTGAAGCATAAATTATCAGTTAATACAGTTTTTAATTTTTTCGAAATGAATTTAACAACACTGTTTAAAAGTATTATTTTAGGAACATATTTTTAAACCAAATTTTTCACTGATACAATGCAAATAATATAGAAATAGAAATGTTTATATTATGTTCACATTATAAATATTTATGTTTCTATAAATATCTGTTTAAATAAATATTTATATGTATATAAATATTTATTTTTATATAAATATTTATTTTTATACAGTGTATAAAAAATAACTGCATATAACACAGTGATGCTGACGCGTCATAAAACCCTAACGCACAGAAACAAATGTGATACTACAATTGGAATGCAACTCTCACTCTAAATTCACTGAAGTTTTTTGTTGTTTTTTTTTCTGTGGAGGCAGATCTAGAGTGCAGGATATATGGGGGAAAAAAGCCAGAGATGGCTACAAATCTCAAAGAAAATGTAGAAGCGCTTATCGCAGCTATTCTACAAAACATGTATAAATGGATTATTGATAACTTCAAGAGACGTGTCCACATATGTACGGAACGGAGGAGTCTCTTTCTGAAGCACATCCTTGTGATCCCCTTTCGCAACGAATGAAACAAATTTGTGTGAAAATATTACCTTATGAAATATTCTGTATAAATACATAAGTATTGTTTTCACCATTTTTTTTTTACAAAAAATCCATTCACACTGTGTAACTCTTGATCCTCTTTCACAGTACTGAGCACTTTTTGCGCTACTTGCGCCATTTTTCAAAGTTTGGTTACTCATTTCAAATATCCATTGCTTTGTTTACAACTGCTTTACCATTTTGAGCTTGTTTGATATATCACATATTAAAACCTACTGTTGGAAACTGTTAGCTACTGTCTTTGTGCCTGCTAAGTAGCAACACTAATTCACTCCAAAGATACCAGTTTCTTTCATCAAACTGAGGCAAAGTTAGCCATAACTTTGTTATAACTTTGTTATTGGGCATAACTTTGTAAATTATTATCGAAGTTATTTTAAGAATGGAGGGTTCATTTTTTTGGCGTGCTCTGTATTATTATTACTGCTGCTGCTGTTGCAGCAGCTGCTGCTGCTGCTGCTGTTGCTGCTGCGGTTGCTTTTGCTGATGTTGCTGCTGCTACTAATACTACTAATACCACTACTTCTGCTACTACTTCTACTACTATTACTACTACAACTACTACTGCTACTGCTGCTGCTGCTGCTGCAGCTGCTGCTGCTGTGCTGCTGATATTACTGTACTGTAACCCCTCTTCCTCCTCCTCCTACTATGATCACTCCTCCTCCTACTACTGCTGTTGTTGCTATTACTAACACTTGTTACTACCTACTACTACTATTACTAATGATTTGTCCTTCACTTCTTCGCCTACTAGCCATCTACTATAACTTCTTCAACTCTTACTACTAGTCTACTACCACTACCACAGTTACTACCACTGACTACTCTTACTACTATTACTACAACTACTGCTACAGCTACTACTACTACTACTATTACTACTACTACTTCTATTAAATTATACTTTTTCTTCTACTATTACTACTGCTACTACTACTACTACTACTACTACTACTATTACTACTACTATTACTATTAAATTATACTTTTTCTTCTACTATTACTACTGCTACTACTACTACTATTACTACTACTACTACTATTAAATTATACTTTTTCTTCTACTATTACTACTGCTACTACTACTACTACTACTATTACTACTATTACCACTACTACTTCTATTAAATTATACTTTTTCTTCTACTATTACTAATGCTACTACTACTACTACTACTACTACTACTACTACTACCTACCCAGCTCTGCAAAAACTGCAAGCGCTAAAACAAAGAAAAGCATTGTAAGGATAGAAACTTATCAGATCCAACAACTGCTAGCTTCTGTCTTTGTGCCTGTTAAGTAGCAACACTAACTGAGACCACCGACATCAGCTTCTTTCATCAAACTGAGACAAAGATCGCCATCTTCCGGCCTTAAGACAATCCCACCGACCACTCCCTTTGTAAGTATATGTATTATACTAAAAATTTCTGGAACTTACCTTGTATCTATGTGTGCCACGATCACTTGCCACTCCTAAATAAAGACCTGAAATTCTCTCTGTTACAACAGGGTGGTTCCAGCCGAATATCACGTCAATGACACTAATTTCAGAAGTTTTCACTTTACAGCAATTAGTGTTGTTTGTTTCTGTCAGGGGTTAATTTATTGTTTAAATATCAACACAACACTAGTCGCCATGAAGTCAGAACTTTTCAGAAATTATCGTGAGTGACGTGACATTTTCCTGGAGTTGCCCAAACTCAGGTTTCCATGTGTCAGATAAGATTCTAGATTTAGTTCAAGTTGCTGGTTGTTGTTGTTGTTTGTTTGTTTGTTTGCTTGTTTGTCTGTTTTAAACGATAAGATCGTAAGTCTCTCAGTAATCTATTTGCTTTGCAGGGCGAGACGATTCTAAAATATACCAGCTTTAAATAATTAAGGCCCAAACTTAGAGGTAGTCCTGCTGAATTTTATTGGTCTGTTTATCATGGTGATTTCACAGGAATCCACATCTTGAGCCTTGGCACTGATGTAAAAACATACAGGAAAACTGCACGAACACGAACTTCAAGGCATGAACTCATTTTTTTCGAGTTTTAAGAACTTGCGCACTAACAAAGATATCTCTTGCCATCGTAAGAATTACCTTCGTTTTGCATGTTGAACTCAAACTGAGAGTGAATTCAACACCAATTCACTAATGTAGTTCTTACGATGGTAAGAGATCCCGTCTAATTGCTTAAGCTCTCAGCTGTGACTTTCTAAACTCTTCGAGTTCTTGAGTAAGATTTTGCATGTAAGAATTAATGATGACGGGGCCAGAGCATAATGATGAGTATGCGAGTTTCTAAGTATATCAGATTCGAGCATGTGAGGCCTCATAGACCGTTCTCAGTTCTTCAAATCCAATGATGCTCACTTCCGATTCAAGCAAAACAGTAGTGTGACTCCGTCATCAATTAATGTCACTTATGATTCAAGCAAAACAGTAGTGTGACTGTGTCACCAATTAATGTCACTTATGATTCAAGCAAAACAGTAGTGTGACTGTGTCATCAATTAATGTCACTTATGATTCAAGCAAAACAGTAGTGTGACTGTGTCATCAAATGTCACCTATGATTCAAGCAAAATAGTAGGGTGATTGTGTCATCAAATGTCCCGTCCGAAAGTAGAAAATGCATTAGCCAATAAAAGTCAGTGCAACAGATCATATCAGCCAGTCATATTCCTCCAACAATGAAACAGTGGAAAGCGGATGTAATGACTGCTGGTGTTGTGACTTGCAATGGCTGGCTGATCTTGCATGCGCAGTAACTGAGAGGGATCCATTGTATATACACAAGTCAGAGTATGGTCTCTTTGGAACGTTTAAATGGTTCCTTTGTAGGTGCATGGGTTAGAAGTTATTGCAGGAGCGAAGGTAGGGAAAGCGTCGAGGGCGAGGGCTGGTGGTAGCATCTGTTGTTGGTGTGGTATAAGGTGGGGTGCCGGTGTCGATGGTGGTGGCGGTCGTGGTGGTGGTGGTGGTGGAAGAGGAGGTGATGCTGGCGCTGGAGATGGGGACAGTCGTTTTTGTGGTAAGGTAAATAGAAGTAACGGGCCTGGCTCTATCTGGAGGAGTTGGTGGTGAAGGCGGAGTGGGAGATGTGGTATCGTCGGGAATGGTGATAGTTTTGGCGTCAGGAATGGTACTATGGATGCTGCTATACACAGTGGTCGAATCAGGTGTTCTCAAACTGGCAGGCGATAGAGTTGTATTGGTCATCCGATACTGGCAGATATACGGTAGTCTTGTCCCATTATATTCGCCATGATTATCTGTACACACACGGCTATACCATGCCCCATGATCGCTTGGTTTCATAGAGACACAGTCTCGCTGATCATGTCCACCCCAAGTCCCCGTCGGTTCCTGACCTTCTGCCCAGTTTGAATACGATCCCAGACTTGTCCCGTCTTCCCACATGAAAAAATCCGTTTCAAAACGTCTGGCGCGGAGCCCAATCCACATCTCTAGGCCATCCAGATATAGATAAGTATTTCTGATTTGAGAAACCAGATAGTCCTGAATGTCTTGAGATTTGATCAACGGTAACGTCCCTCCACGACGCTCACAGTCACTCTCAGCCTCGTCGTACATGAACAAGCGGTAGAGGATGAATTCAAAGCAGGAATCTCCATGCACCTGCAGGCTGGCATCTCTGGGCAAGCTCTCTGGACAGTCTTCCACAGACATGCCAGGTCCTGAAAAACATAATACAATGTAAGTTATTACCAGCAAGTGATTAAAAATGATTTAAGTCATTATCGTGGTATTTACGGCAGCTCAAACTGTGGAATAAATTTAGTTGTATCATCAAAAAAAGAAAGTGAGAACATATTCTATTTTTAGAGTGGAAAATGAGAACATATCCCATTTTTATAGTGGAAAGTTATACAGTGTATATCCCATTTTTATGGTGGAAAGTGAGAAGATATCCAATTTTAGAGTGGAAGATGAGAAGATATCTAATTTTTAAAGTGGAAAGTGAGAACATATCCCGTTTTTAGAGTGGAAATTGGTATATCCCATTTTTAGAGTGGAAAGTGAGAACATATCCCAATTTTAGAGTGAAAAGTGAGTACATATCCCATTTTTAGAGTGGAATCAACCGCTTGTTTATTGGAGAGTGTATGTGTATATGACGTATGTAGAGATAGTTAATACTGGACAGACTTAGAGAAAATAAATATGTGTGCATGTGTGTGTGTGTGTGTGTGTGTGTGTGTGTGTGTGTGTGTGTGTGTGTGTGTGCGCGTGCGAGAGCGCGCGGGCATGTTCATGGCTTTGTAACAATTTTGTTATAACTTTTATTCTCTCAGAGCGCTTTGGACTTAGACTGTTTGTGGCGTATTTTTGGCGCTATGTAGAGTCATTGTTAGTTCTCTTTGTGGTATCTGGAAATATCTCTGCAAGTTTCAAGTTTCAAGTATGGTGGACATGGATTTGACCCCGCCTTATCGCAATTGATCTAAACACCTATTATTCAGGTAGCAACACGTTTATCTGTAATTTAACAATCGAAAACAAGCTGCAGAGCATAACCAAAAACAGTCGGTTGCGACTTGGTAAAGTTAACGGGATATGTCAGAGTCACCCAATCCTTTTCAGAAGAGTCGTAGCTGTGGGAGAAAGTCTTTGTTTATGCCGCCTAAGGCAAGATGGTCGTATTTGTAGGTTGTTAGGGCCAGTAATGGAAGCACCGAGCAATAGCGCTATTCACACAATTTCACTATGCCACAGCGCCACTCACCGACAGCTGTCCGGGGCATGATCTAACGTTACAGAAATACGCATAATAGCGCCATTCGAAGTTTTCCGTCTATGTTAGGTTCTGTTCTGGAAAATTGCAGGAAAAAAATTGAACAACGGACATTGAAGGTTATCTTGATTTGTAGCGTAACTATAATGTCTTCCGCCATTTTTCTGACACTGAGGCTGCTCCCAGCTCCCTTCTCAGCTGATTTCAGTTTTTTCGTCAGCTGCTTTGGGGCATTAAGAAAAAAAAATATTAGAAGCATTTATATGCAGTCAAACCCATTTTTGTTAACCTGATCGTTTCATGACATCAAGCAATTTTCCCCCTATCTAACTGTCAGCAGAATCGCCAAGACTTCCATTTTCTCCGAAAAGTAGACGGAAATGTCGAAGAGTAACGTTCTCCACAACACAATAAAACATGAAGCGGCGCTAATGCGCGGTCCTGCCTGTACACTGAGGCTAAACTGCAAAATGCCTCCGGACAAGTAACTGATATTTTGGAACCAACCAACCAACCAACCAACCAACCAACCAACCAACCAACCAACCAACCAACCAAAAACCGCTGGTGGCACTGTGACGCAGTGCAGCCAAGCCTTCCTGCTGTGGAAGTTCCGCCTTTGAATCGCCAGGTATCGGTTGTATCCGCTTTCTGGAGCCGCTTACAGTGTTATTATTACCGCCCCTCACGCTCCCTTTTCAAAAGGGACTCAACAACATCTTAATTATATTCATCTTCTGAATCATATCCATTACGTAGATGTGGATTCTACATATCTACTGCATGGTTCTTTAACAAAGGAGAGCATTTATAGCATGAATAATAATTTTTTTAAAAAAAGCTGAAGTCAAACGCGTCAACATTGCAGTGCGACGCGGAACGACTGTTTATGTCCCTGGACCGAGATGCACTTTCTTATAAGGGGGCCTAACCCTCTTATAAGGGGCTTTGACTCCATCAAATGCACAGAGGTGATATTTCGCAGACACAGAGTCCGCTTTTCTTGGGTGCAGTCCTGTAGATGGGACACGAAGGAATATGACCAGGTGTACAACTATCCGTCGCAGGGTGTCCCCCACCGACCCATCCGACACATCCACATCCCGGTGAGTAACTATCACAGCCGTGTAAACGCATGGTTTTGGGGACTTGTGATGATGAACAGACATGAGAGTTTGAGCAGTAACGATGGGATTATTTATCATTGTAAGAGTTACATTGGTGTACTGATGCTGAACGCATCCTTGGTAGCGCTACAGAGTTAATGTGATTTTTTTGATGGTGAGAGATCCCATTCGTTAATACACAAGTTCACACCTGATGATTTTCACTGACCGGCAGTATAGACGCCCTCTTGTTAGACGTCACAAGGCTACCAAAACCCACCAAAACCAAAACCCACCAAAACTTTCCGAAACCGACATTATTTTTTTTTCCGACTCATTATTGTGAAAATGGGAGAAAATTTTTATTTTTTAACTGTCACAAACACTGTCATCCTGTTTACCAGGATGTTTACAATCGTAACATCTTTAGTATGGTATTTTATCATAGTCGTGATACTGGCGTTAATTTATTTGTAAATGGATTAATTTCTTTTGTCTACAGAGCATGACGTGTCTCAAGGGACTATGTAATCAATTTGTTCATCTTACCATATGAAATGAAATACATCTTTGATACTTATGTCGTACAGCTATTCGCATATGATGTCACACGTTTTGTTTTCCTTTACATACATCTCCCCTTCCGTTTTCTTAACTTTGGCTTTTCCTAGATAAAATCCTAAAGATAGCTCTCAGCAACTACTCCGTAATCGCTTTGGGCTGAATGTGTATTTGGTGATCAGCTGGGTGAGGGAATTTGTTGTTGTTTTTTTTTGAGTAGTCATGAGATGTCAAAATTGCGAAAATCTGGCCTTGTTTATGTGTTCTAAAACAAGAAAGAAGTTACTATCGGAGAAGAATAATTATTTGTTGTCTTATGCGCAACTTACAAGCTGTAAGATCTACCTATGAATCATAAAGGTCTCTCGTGGATTTTCCTGGATCAGGCTGGCTTATCCATTTAAACTAATATTTCTCTTGATACGCATAATATATATGGAAAACTCTAACGTTTCTCATTATCTGCTTACAATTTTGAGCTACGCCGTTGTTGGAGCTGGGTTTTATTCGAGAAAGGGGGAAGGGATGTGTGTGTGTTTGTGTGTGNGGGGGGGGGGGGGGGGAGAAAAGAAGAAAGGGGAAGGAGGATTAATTTTGCATTCAAAAGTTACATGAATTAGAAAAAAGACAGTGAGCACCATAGTAATGCATCATAATCTACAAATGAATCCCGTTAATGACAATTCAGATCAAGTGTGTATCTTGGTGCCTGAATACTATTATATATATATATATATATATATATACAGTAAAACCTATCATGTATGGATACTTAAAGGGCATCGGAAAAGTAGTTGTACATGACAGGTGGTCTTCCATCGCAAGGAAGGTATTTATAGGTGTTTCTGTGGTTGGATACCCCATGCATATTGAATCATACACTGTCTCCTAATGTATCACAAACTATCAGGTTCATAACAGAAGACAAATTTGTTCATACAAATACAAACTGCATGTACTACTGTACTGTATCAAACATCCAGACATCTGAAGATATACATGCATATATTATATAATTGCCATTTAAAAAACCCTCTAATATCATGCACTGGGAACGTGGTAAGACCTATTGGCTGAATAAAAGTATTCATGAGGAAATGCAAAAAAACAAACAAAAAAAAACGAACGTCAATCTGGTCTAGTTTCAAAAGAACTTTTAAGGAGTGTCTCGAGATATTGCCGAAAAGATGATATGTGTATTCTTCAAAGGTACACCCATGCGGCATGTTGTGATTATCATGTTTTGAAAAGTCCTGGTCATATGCTTGATTGACGTTCGCGGCTATTCAATAGTCAGGGCAATGAATCTGTTACTGTTATTGATAAGGTAAACTTCTAAAGTGTTACATGTTTACAAGTCTCTGTTGGATAAACAAGCTATAATATGTGTCTTATCGACACCTAGACACAATCACACGATATCACATACTATTTTAAAGTGCTGCGAGTATGAAAAAGTGAATGTTGCGATGTACATGCTGCCTTCATCTCCAGTCTAGATTCATGGGTTTTAAGAGGTAAATAGACAACAAAGGCGAGAAATCTGGAAGTACAGCACCAGAATTTCAATTTGATAAATACAGTATGTAGATACAGCACCCAAGTATTTAGATACAGAACATCTTGGCCAGGTTTTCTTGTATGCCAAGCCTGGAGCGTTAGTTGGTGAATTTACTTTAAAAAAAAAAAAAACTCTTGGCCAGCAAAAGGAACCGGGTTTACCTGGATGAGACCAGAGTGATACGAAGAGTAAAACCTATTATTACGAGGATGGAACAAAAAGTTGTTGGCCTCGCTCACAAAATAATCACGCTAGAGTCTTTCATAAGTTTCATTATAATGCTATATTAAAAATTAATTTTCCTGTTGTACATGACAGGGTTTTTAAATCAGGCAGAGTATATATTAAAAAAATATTTTTTAAAAAAAATAAATCGAAGAAAACAAAATAAAACTAATAAAAATCAAACATTAAAAAAATACATTTAAACAAAAATTCAAAAATATGAAATAAGAAGAAAATAAAGAAAAACTTGGTAGTCGGAATATTGTACCCATAAAAAAACTTTAAAAAACCCCACTATTTCACTTTTGTGAATAGGCACAAAGGCATTGTGCCACCACTTAAGAATGACCCTGTTTCTGTAGAGAAATGAGCCTCCGACTTTATGCGAGGCAGGAGAAACACCAATCCAGACCTACAGTCTAGAAGCCCTCAAAAAGTGCAACCGCTGACATTCAAAAGAACGCCACTTATCATAAGGTCTGGAATGACAGAAGTCTTGCCTTCTGATACATGGGGACCAGCTTTTGTTCAGTGCAATTTGCTTTGAGACATTATCCTTGGCATGAAAATGCATTCAGCAAGATAGCTGCTCAGAATTGCCTGTTTCAGGGCAATGCACAAACTCACTTTCAGGGCAATGCACGTTTTCACATGCTTCAAATGACAACGGCCTAATCTGCTCTGGGCACATTCAAAATTCTTGCTCACGCCCCCTATTCAGCTTGCATGTCTCTATCCGGTCTTTATCTCTTTCACACGCTAAAGACCACTTGCATGGAAAAGTTTTGGCCGAAGACCACGGATACGTCTATAATAGGTCAAAGCACAACCTTCTACTATCGAGGGATATTAAGGGAAGAACAACAATGGATTAAGGACGAAAGGGCCAACAAAGAATAGAGAATATTTTGTCGTGTTGATGCCTCCAGAGAGAGACTGAGAAATTTTCCATCCACCCTCGTAGTTCTGAACTTCTCGCGAGATCTTCTCCTGGAGCCAACAATTTTGGGTATATGTTGGAGCAATGTCATTCATACCACTTGCACCTGCTTCCACCAAGGTACTAAACAAACATGCTCAGTTCAGAGGAGTCAAGCAGATCCTCGATCTCCAATCCCATGCAAGATCCCTCGATCTTTATTAAAGTGTCTTTTTTTACCCTTTTAAACGAGGAGCGAGATTAGGTCACTCTTGGCAAGATCTACCTGCACTTACGTCCCTTAAGCTGTACGTAGATGTCACATTTCTTTTCTGAAAGCGTGTCGAGCATGAAATCATTTCTTTGGGACAATCATAGACTGGCTGTCAACTAACCAACCGGCCTGGAAAAGTATAATGACGCACAATGGTGTCTTACTTAGCGTGCTGACAGTAGCTCCGAGTAACATCATTGATGTCTTGGTGATTTCCCATAATTATCATCAGCTTCCACTGTGGAACACTCTTAGTTGTGAAACATAGACTATTCTGACAGAGCGATTTATGAAGGAGCAAGGGACAGTATTTTTCTTGGGGAAATCAGCGACTAGCGGTAAACTAACCGGCCATCGTGTGTACTGTGCACAGAGGTGTCTAACTTTGCATGCAGACGGAAACTATGGATAACTTCATATATCTCCGTGATTTCCCATAGTTAGTACCAGTACGCAAAGTTAGACTAGATAGCATTGTACATATTGCGTACATAATAGACCCTTGTATCACCTCACCATACTTCCTTTCTTTGAGCTTACCCAGATCTACCAAGGCCGCTAGCAGACAGAGTAGACCAAGCATCTTTAGTGATATCAGGTGGTACACTCAGCAACAGGTGTGACAATCTCCCTCTCATAGGTTTGCACTTGACATTAAAACAAACAAAAATCTACCTCACGCAAAATCACTAACGGATATAGATCTAGACTAATTCCATCAACGCACGAAACAAACCCAGACGCCTCTTCTAATGCAAAACTCCGGCGTATTGTTGTTGAAATAATTAGACTGTACTGCAATAAAGCCATGCTTTGAGTGAATGATTGCATTCCTTGTTTATTGTGGGTGTGTTATGGGCCAGCGGCCGCTGTACTTTGATAAGATTTCGGCACCTGTGAGATGACCTAGATAGGAAAAAGTGCTGTTGTAAGCCGGAAATGTTGTTTACTGTGGAGAAACTCCCTCGTCGTTTCAGGTTAACTTAAGTTTGTGACGACTTAGGCGTGTTCCGGCTCACAAGTTTGACAAGAGTTTTAAGAAATGTCAGAAAGGGCGGTGAAGAACTGAACATTATCCACATGAATTACAACAACCATCACCAAGTAACCTAAATCTCTCTCTTTATCTCTCTCTCTCTCTCTCTCTCTCTCTCTCTTTGTGTGTGCATGTGTGTGTGTGTGTGTGTGTGTGTGTGTGTGTGTGTGTGTGTGTGTGTGNGTGTGTGTGTGTGTGTGTGTGTGTGTGTGTGTGTGTGTGTGTGTGAGAGACGGGGGAGGGGAGGGGGGAGAACACCATTGACACTTAAAAATACATTATTGGAGCCTTACCAACTCCCCCCCCCCCCCCGTTCTCCCAGACACAGCTCGAATAGAGTGAGAGAGAGAAAGAGAGAGAGAGTGAGAGTGGAAGGGTAGAATGTGAATTGCTTGTTAAGAATATTGTTACAGTTTGCTCATTTACAACAGATTGTTGTCCGAGCTTAATAAACTTATTGTTATTGTTATTGTTATTGTTATTGTTAATGGCATTATCATGATGGCTAAAGATAGACTGGGTCAGGATAACCGTCACAAAACAAAACAAAAAAAAATATCAAGGGAACGGGGGTAACCACGTGTTCCCCGAGGAGTGGAGAGATTATGATTGATCTGGCTCGATGGGGGTAATACTGTCGTCAAGTCAAGTGAACCAGCATTTAAATCTTCAGAAATGTGGAGATTATAACCGTCAGCAGGAAGCCTACGTCTTTTTGTGAGGTGTGGGGGGAGGAAGGGGGACAAAGAACATCCCTGATACTTGAAAACGTAATAAACGAATCCTACCGCTTCTCCTCCCCCCNNNCCCCTACAAAGCTCAGTGGGATTATCGCAATGGGGATAGATAGAGGTCAGGATAATCGACACTTAAATATTGTTTCAGGACTGTGTGCCCCCCTTCTCCCCCCCAAGGAGCTGAGAGACATTTTGATTGATCTGACCTGCTGACAATGTAGTAATGTCGGGCAATCCAGCATTTAAAATCCTCTTTTTTTTCATTATCAATGCCTCTTACTCCGCTCCTAATCCCGAAATTTAAAAAAATATACGCTTTGATAAAATGCACCCCATGCATGTCTCACATATGAGACGGCAGGAAACACAAAGACCGTCCTCTTAACAATCTAGAGCGCTGTTTACACAGCATAGTCACATGTGATGAAGTGTTGGGCTTAAGGTGCATAATGGCGAAAATTAAAAAAAAGGTTGCATGCAAGAGTTTAATTTTACAAATTTGTCGGTGAAGCCTATTTTGTGAGGCCTTCCTTTCTTCTCAGTTCCAACTCAAACATGCTTCTTTTGCATGTCATTTGAATACTTTATGAGCAGGATTGAATAGATATATTGCATGCCAAAAGCCCACAGCTGTCAGCTCGTTTACACTGAAACTACAGCTGCCCTTTATAACACGTATATTCACGGTTTTTAAGCTCATTTGAAGTATTCAACTTCAGCATGGGCCACTGGCTGGTTGGCTGGCTGGTTGATTGCGTGGTTGGTTGGTTGCTTGCTTGCTTGGTTGGTTGGTTAGTTGGTTGCTTGGTTGGTTGGTTGGTTGGTTGCTTGGTTGGTTGGTTGGTTGCTTGGTTAGTTGGTTGGTTGCTTGCTTGCATGTTGGTAGCTTGGTTGCTTGGTTGTTTGCTTGCATGCTTGGTGGGTTGGTTGGTTAGTTGGTTGGTTGGTTGGTTGGTTGGTTGGTTGGTTGGTTGGTTGGTTGGCTGGTTGGTTGGTTGGTTAGTTGGCTGACTGGTTGGGTGGCTGGCTTGCAGACTGGTTGCTTAGTTAGTTGCTTGCTTGCTTGGTTGGTTTTAGTAGCAGAGTTATTTCAAAAGTTATGCATCGTTGAAAAGCTGGGTCTGCGCTTGGCTTTGAATATAACGTCATTACCTATGGGTGCGGATCTGGACAAAAACGTGACGGCCCAGGACCATCTTTAAAAGGTTTTCTTAACACTGAGGGATAGGACATTATCGTCATACTCAAGAATAATCACGCGTTTTGAACGACGTACAGAGCGCATATATTACTCTGACTTGTACTTTCTGAGACTGCGCATGACAGTCTCCGGTCTTACTGTTGCAAGCGTCCAAAAAATGGAGCAGGATGACAGGAGGACATTCACCTTTCCGAATCAACTAACCAGGACAAATAACCTCGTACTTAACATGGTCTCAGAGGAAATGAATGAGTACTGCAATAAGTTACTGGTAAACAGTCGTTGTGACTGGAAATAAGAGATGTAAAGTTTAAAAAAAACCGAACAGCACTGGCTTATTTTTGGACATAAGCAGGCCTCAGTTGGCCCGGTGTAACACTTGAAGTTTTTGGTTTGTTTGCTTTTTGGAAGGGTCAATCGGCTATGTTGAGAAAGCCGCTTTTCAGCTTGTTTGCACCCTGCTGATGACGCAGATAGTTTTCTGGCCATTCTCATACGAAGTCTCAGGATATTTTGGTAATATAGAGCCTACATCGAAACGTTCGAAGCTAGTGATGTCACCAGTACAGCTGCTAAGACCGAAGAAAGAGGGGAATTCTGAAGTTTTGGTCACAGATACAAAACTGGTACAATAGTCGATGGACATGTGCTACTTATTCCTGGATATGGATATTCCAGAATGTCTTCTCGATTTCTTAATAACACAAACACTTTTTAGCTGTCTGAAGAGGTTAAATTTACATTTAATAAACCAGAACGATGCGTATAATTATTCATCACATAAATGGGGCCCATTTCAGGAGACATAAAGGTGTGGAATAATTTTTTGCTATGTCACAGGTTACATAAATTTGACCTTTGACCTGCTTACGAATACTTAGATTGGAAGCCTTGGAAACCCCTAGGCGTATAAATATGTGACGCTATTTCTTTTGTGACGTCATGAATATGTGACGTCATTTCTTTTGTAACTATTTTCACTGCCGTGGGGTTTCCCTCTGTTTAGATTAAAAAAAAAAATATTCAGCCTGTCTTTCTTACCGCTTGTCATCGTTCTCTTCACGTTTCAGTTTCAGTTCAGTTAAACATTTGAATTAAAGTACTTGAAGTGTCACAGTGTTTCTGTGGTCTAAAGTAACATCGACGATATTCAGTTGTTTGGATCTACTTTGTGTCGCGTAACTGTGTGGTTCATTCAGTTCAGTAGTAATTGATGTGTCTCAAACAGGCTGAGGACCACTTCAGAGTCCTTTTCACGATTAAAATTTATTTTTTTTTCAAGTTCGAGTTTATAATATGAAAAAAGGATCTGAAACTCGTGTTTGTTTGATATCAGATTTATGAATTTCGTTAAACATTTATCGTATTCGCTCGCCTTTTGCTAGCGAATATGATAAATATAAAAACACATTTCATAAATCTGAAATCAAACAAACACTCATTACAGATCCTTTATGTCTTAGAAGCTAATTTCTTTCTCAAAGGAGAGCGCACAGTTCAGCACTTTGGTGCTCATTTTTTCATGACGTTTTCGCAGCAGGTGCTTGAGGATTTTGCGCACCATTTATAACTGAGCACATTCTTAGAAGTTACCGTATTTTAAATAGCTGGCTGAGAATTTGTGAGTGTCCAGACTTACTTGTAACTTGTTAAAATATCAGCAGACCGAAATTTACGCCTTTAACCAAAAGTGCAGAATCAAAAGCCTTAGCAGCTATACTTTTTCAGTTAAGTCTTGCCCACAAATTTCCCGATTCCAGTTTTTCATTCGTTTTTCACTGGAATCAAATGCGGCATTCCCACTTTCCTTTGCGGTTTTCATTCATATTCTAGCCTCCTGACGTAGACCAGGAAGTGTTCTATTTTTTTTTATTATTTGTGTTTGGAATGGATTGAGCGATCACGTGACAAAGACAAAGTGACAGAGCCATTCACTGTTTCAGATGAGAAACTTTGTTATGTTTGTGATTCAGAGTCGGAGGTATACTATGACAACGTTGAAAGATAACAGGTTTCAAAGGAAATGTGTTTTAGTTTGGCGATCACCGCCAATGGTATATGTTTATTTAAGCAATCATTTCATGCGATTGAGATCTATGCACGATTTCCTCTTGGAGTCAATGGTGTAATATATCGCTATTACAAGTGCTTACAAATGCATTATTTTGCACTTTGGCGCTGCTGGAGTTTTTTGTTTTTTTTAACCATGTCTAGAATTAATCGTGTGAACACACTGCGTGGTTGTTTTCAGGAAGTATTCCAGTATTCAGCAGTCGAAATTTTGAACAAAATATGGAGCCATGTGAATCCCCCTCAGTGGAAAATTTAGACGTCACACACGGATTCATTCATTTCAATGTAAATGATAATGCTTAGCTCAGGGGTTCTTAACCACAGGTGCGCATGTCCCTAAGCCACACCAGGGCAAATTCCGAAAGGAGGAAGGAAGAAGTGTACAGCGCAATGTCATCTAGTCAACAAAAATGTAGCGTTGTAGTTATAGTTACTAAATGCAATGCATTATGGAGGTCTGAAGAGGTACACAGGATTATCAGTCTCAAGGGGTACACCGACCAGAACACGCTGGGAACCCCTGGGTGTTAGTGTTAAAGCACCATTTTCTAAAGTCTTTGAATGTTTACGACTTTCAGCGCTCCACCCCTTATATGAATGAAAATGATTTTATAACTTGGTCCCTTTTGTGGTATTGGAATACGGTATGCAGTCGTAAGTTCGTCGGTTATTTGGCCAGTCTAGAATATGGGTGGGACCATATTGCTAAGCCTACGTTAAAGAGCTCACAAAAGCAAAGAATAAACCGTTGAAAAAGTGTTGAATACATGGAGTTTGAAAAGTGTTGTCAAACCCTCAAGTGAAAAAAAAACACCAAAAACAACCCGGCCGTAAAAAGCTCTGAGAAAAGAAAGTATAGGACAGGAACTAACGCGTCAATGAATGGAGGGAAGATTCAAGCGGAACTGAATCGTAATATGAAAAGCGAATAGTCACAGACTTGTGAAATAATGACCTCGCCAGGCAGCTTAGTATATTGCCCACTCTCAAAATTGAATTGAATGTTTAGGGGATACAACGGCTCCCACTTTCAGACTTGTAAATCTTCCGAGCTTGGTGCTCATGTCTTTCATTCGTGCTTTGTTTTCAAGTTTGTGTTACAAGTAATATTATCGTCAGTTTGTGTTACAAGTAATATTATCGTCAGTGATTTTGTTACAACTAATGTTTTCTTCAAATAGTTAGCTACCGGTAATGATGTCCTCATTCTTTGTTACAACGGATGTTTCTTCAAAGATTTAGTTACCAGTAATGTTTTCTTCAGTTCTATGTTACGACTAATTTCTTTAAATATTTAGTTAAAAGTACTATTTCATTTAAGTATTTAGTTACAGATATTGTTTCCTTCAAAGATTTTGTAACAAGTATTGTTTTTTTTCAGTTCATTGTTACACTTGTTTTCTTCAGTTCTCTGCTACAATTTATGTTTTCACGAGTTCCTTATTTTTCGCCATTTTTCCCTCAGTTGATTTTTACACGTTTAAGTCCACTTGGTGAAATGCTTTAAACGAAAGTGTTGAAAAAGATTTGAAGAACGTTTATGAGGCGAGTGTAAAGAATTATCTGTTATCTTCACTGTCAACGGAATATCAGTCATCTCTTGAAAGTTTGTGGGCGGTTTTGCTGTGCCTGAACTTTGTTAGGGCTAACGTTAAGACAGAAGGAGAAAAGTTAGGTGGCAATTACTTCATAAGCAGAAGAAAGCAAAGCTAAGAGTAATATACTGTATAACAATAATATGTTATATTTAAGAATATACTGTATAACAATAATATGTTATATTTAAGAATAACATTATACGTACTATCCAATCCTTTGTGTGGCTTTCTATTGTGAAAGTTTTTTAGAAGTTAAATAACTGAGAACTTGGGCATTGACAATACCCGATCTCTTATCATCGTAGGAAGCACGTTAACTCTGCATGTTGAACGCTACTAAGGGTGCGGTCAGCACCAAGGCACTACTGTAATATAACGATGGTAACAGATTTCATCGTTATTGCGTAAGCTCTCAATTACTTTTGGTTACCTTCTGCTATACATATAAACTCATACAGTATTAGTGGTGATATCTTTTGGCCTAGATATCGTGATAGTAATGGTAACTTATAATCTAAAAGTTGTGAGATCACCTATCGACTGTTGAGACAAGAAGACCTCACTGATAGCCTGTGATGTCAAAGAGGTGACAATAAGTGGTGTCCGTCTGATATCATCTCGGGAAGAAGTGAATTGCAGTGAGAAGTACGATGGTCCGATCGTCAAAGTGGAGGTGATTTGGTTGGTTGGTTGGTTGGTTGGTTGGTTGGTTGGTTGGTTGGTCGGTTGGTTGGTTGGTTGGTTGGTTGGTTGGTTGGTTGGTTGGTAGTTAGCCAGTCGGTCGGTGGTTCGGTAGGTCCCTCGATCGGGCGGTCGATGGATGGGTGAGTCGGTGAGTCGGTCGGTCGGTTGGTCAGTTGGTTGGTTAGCTGGTTGGCTGACTGTCTAGCTGTGTTGGTTGGTTGGTTGATCGGTTGATTGGTTGGTTGGTTGGTTTTTTTTTGTTGCTTGGTCGGTTTGTTGGTTGGTTGGTTGGTTGGTAGGTTGGTTGGTTGGTTGGTTGGTTGGTTGGTTGGTCGGTTGATTGATTGGTTGGTTGGTTGGTTGGTTGGTTGGTTGGTTTTTTGTTTTTTGGTTGCTTGGTCGGTTTGTTGGTTGGTTGGTTTGTTGGTTGGTTGTTTGGTTGGTTGGTTGGTTGGTTGGTTGGTTGGTCGGTTGGTCGGTTGATTGGTTGGTTAGTTGGTTGGTTGGTTGTTTTTTTGTTTTTTTTGGTTGCTTGGTCGGTTGGTTGGTTGGTTGGTTGGTTGATTGGTTGGTTGGTTGGTTGGTTGGTTGGTTGGTTGGTTGGTTGGTTGGTTGGTTGGTTGGTCGGTTGATTGGTTGGTTGGTTGGTTGATTGGTTGGTTGGTTTTTGTTTTTTGGTTGCCTGGTCGGTTTGTTGGTTTGTTGGTTGGTTGGTTGGTTGGTTGGTTGGTTGGTTGGTTGGTTGGTTGGTTGGTTTCATAGTTACAACAAACCTGCAGCAATACAGTGACTTTAGTTCTTACAATATGACTGAAACTTCACACAGCATGAGCCAGTGACATTTTTTAAAAAGTCCATGTCTTGTTTATTTGTTAGATTACGAGATTGTAATCGTCTAGAGCTAGCCATGATATTTCTTCTCTTTTTTTTTTTGTAAACAATCGAAATACACAACTTGTTATCCTGGAGAATGTACGCTAAATAGCTGGTTTCATTCAAAATTTTTTCTCCTCCTTTTTCAGATGGCCTCGGGGATTGCCAAGGGGCAGAACTTCCGCCATTACTATACTGGTGATAACCACGACGGTTTTATTGCTTCATACGCATTATGTAAACATAGTGATCTCTTCAATTAAATGTAAGTCTGTGAGTTACTCTTTCTCTTTCTCTCTTTCAGTTTTCACGTCCTTTCCGGATGCTCGATGAGACTTAGATTTGGAAATTGAATAATAAAAAGAAAATCTATCATTTTTTAAGCTTACTTCCATTTGTCAAAGGCCTTACGTAAAAACAGTATAACAACCGAAATATGATATCCACTTACATGTACACAGTGGAATCTCAGTAACAAGAAATTGTTGAATGAATTTTACATACAGGGGTTTAGTACTGATTTATTTTGATATTTCATTATTCAAGTAGATTAATGTATTCCTCAGTAAGAAGTATACTCTTTTCAGTGCATTAAGGAAATAATAATTATCAAGATTTTGCTGCACGACTTGCATTGCACTGCACTGCACTTTATCATGAAGAAATTTTAAATATTTAAGTTATCTCCCTTATGGAAAAATAATCTGGTCTTTTTGGACGATTTTTATTTGGGGAAAAGATACTGATAGTATGCAGATAACAGCCTCCTGTTTCCATTCGAAACGTTATGAAAGAACATTGACAGGTGTTAGTGGCAACTGATAACACACCCCCAAAGAAAGCTTGTGCAAAGAATTGTACTTAGGAAAATAATTTTACACCACCAATGGGCAGAATCATACTTTATTAACTTCTCTCCAGCTCCCTCCTACTACCTGTTCTCTGTTCCTGCTGTTTCCACCACATGTTCTATCGTAAAGATGGTTCAAATACAGACCTGAAAAGCCTCTAAGAACATTCATCACGCCTTCATTAAAATTTTATTTTTTTGTTCATTCATACAAAGGACCGGGACTTTGCCCTGGTTAGTGCGGCCCGACTGTAAAACCCGACGCAGTGTTGCATTGATAAGTTTAACCTCCTAACACAAAACTTGACACGGAATTAACGACGAATAGGCCTACATTTTTAGGGATCGTTGCACTTTAACTATGCATACGTCGCGAAGTAAACAAAAAGCAGTATACGGATCGCTTTACACGTGGGCGAGTCCCGGATAGACACACATGTACTTTTAATTTTCGACACTTCCAGAATCATGACATGTCAAAGAGTGTGTCCTCCGTAGGAGAAAAAAAAAAAAGGTCCTGTTCAAAGTTGGAGCCATGCATTCTTTTGTGTCTATATAATTTTAATGTTTTAATACGAGGAAGTTCGGTTTTTTTTTCATCTGTGGCAAAGGTCAAATTTGGGTCAGCAAAACTCATGAACTCTTTGTGAATAAAAGTTAACACATAGCGCAAGCTGGGATTTCCTCGCGCTGATTCCACATTTGCCGAAGTATATACTCTTACATATATTTGAATTGTTCATATTACTATGATCTTCCATCTAGCTTCTTTTTCTTATTAGAACAGTCAAAAATTTTCAGATGTTACAGTCTTCAGATTGTGAATAAACAACCCACAAACCCCCACGGCCACGCTGCCAGTTGCCTTTTTTTTTTTCAAAGCGAAGATCCTTTCTCCCGCTCTCCCTCACTGCCTCATTTTTTTTCTGTCAGATAGAGGCATGAACAATGATCCATACATTCGCATGGCCTGGGGGTCTGTCCGTTCTCTTTTTACTGTATTTCTCACATTATTTTCACCTCGTTTCAGGTCAGAATTCAGAAGGTGATTCCTCTGAATCCAAGTTACCTGTCAATCCTGAAGAGGAGATAGTCAGACATGGTATGTGAAGCCTGAGATATGCAATTCCAGCAAAGTGCCACCTCCTTTATGTTAATTTCTGAAAAGCTGTGACTTTACATAACCAGTTTCGGATTGTATTTAAATACTAAACTGTGTCCTTTATAAAAACAAACAAAACTAACTGCTGTGAAGTCAAACCTGTTTAGAAATTTTGCGCAGCTGAAGAGTCATTTTGTTGGAATTGGCCTTAATGCCATGCTGCAGAGTGAGAGAAAATAATATGACAGATGGAAAATGAGGAAGTAAATCTGGTTGTTTACATAGTCTATGTGTGGAGAGAGAGGGGATGGGAAGGGACGACGTGTTCGCCAGGTTTCATGAGATTTTTTACAAAATTAATGTTGGCTTCGATCGCTTCTCGGAAATTGTATTCCTAATAAAACAGAAAACACGAGGGACATCAGCCAATAACAGCTAGTGTTTCAGATCGTACCAGCCAATCAGTTTCCACAATGTCGAAGAAAGAGAGCTAGAGAGACAGTCAAAAAGAAAGAAAGAAAGAAAGAAAGAATGAATGAATGAAAGAAAGAAAGAAAGAAAGAGAGAAAGATAGATAGTGAGAAAGAAAGAAAGAAAGAAAAAAAGAAAGAAAATAAGAAAGAAAGAAAGAAAGAAAGAAAGAAAGAAAGAAGAAAGAAAGAAAGAAAGAAAGAAAGAAAGAAGTTGAGAGCCAAGCGAACTTGCTGTATGATCCAGCCGTGTGCGCGTAGGAAAAATACAATAGAAACCTGATATAACTGGATTGCCGGGGCCAGACCCAGGTATCTCTGTAACAGCAGGATAATTTAAAAAGAAAAAAAAAACTTGACTTAATACAGGGCCATCCATAACCCCTTCTACTCCCCCATCCCACTGGGCCAATCGAGAGAGAGAGAGAGAGTGCTTACGAATTGAATGGAATACCCCCAGGACTAAATCTAGTGAATACAGCGGAGAATGAACTAAAATAAAACTAGTCAAGCCTGCAGTACGCGGCACTGTTTGGTTGTTCATAATAATTCGCGAGGATTCTTTCATAACAAGATCAGTTAGCATTAAGCTACTGCTATAAAAGAATTATAGTACTGTAGATAAACAGGGGTAAAATCGGGGAACGATGACGTGTTTGTTTTATGCAGTATCCTGTTTGTAGAGATTCTGTTTATCAGTGGGTTCAGCTATGCCTTTTCAACCTTCCCAGAGTTTTTTTCACACATTAAGTCTTCACACTAAATCGTGCTCCTTGAATTTCACATCGCCAATCCCCGAACACAATACTGATCTAGATATAACTTGATGTACTCCGAACACACACACACACACACACACACACACACACACACACACACACACACACACACACACACACACACACACGCACACGCACACACAAAAAAGCAACAAAAGCCCAGACTGCTGCATGGTGCCTGTTAATGATTTGATAATAAAGAGGATCCTTGTCAATGTTTCTGTTTGGTTGACTGGTCCCTAACGAGGTTTAAACCGAAACACTCAACGCGAAGTTCTTCCGAGCAATGAATGCTTCTGTCATTACCGAGACTAGAACCAGTCCATACGACAAAATTACTGATGAGGATTCTCTTCCTCATTAAGTAGTATCTTATAACGAGAAAACTATTTGAAAAAAAATACTAAGGCTTTTTGCTAGCCACTCACATTTTTAAACACTAGAATTCACCTGGAGTCTACCAAAAAAACAACAACAACAAAAAACCGTGAATTAATACGACAGCGCCCGGTAACTCTATTTACAAACTGTTGCCGTTAAGTGCGCATTAGATTTGAGTATGGGTTTATCTCCCTTTGTGACTAATGAATGCAGTCCTGCCAACACCACGGATTATGAATAAAAAATCCCGAATGTCAAAATTCTGGATTATTGGCGGCAAGAAATCAAGATTAATAAAATTACACTCAATAGTTCAAACAGTTATTGTTGTATGCGAATAAAGGGGTGCAGAAAAGTATTTGAAGTTTCGCAAATTTAGTGACGGAAAGGAAATATAATGAATTGCATTTCTTGGTCATCGATTTCAGTGTCGGCTTTCAGAGACTTTGTTTCTCATGCTCCTAGATTGTCTGTAAATATAAGAAGCCACCTCAAATTTTGTGCCAAAGATTCTTTGATATCTACTCAGAAATACGTTGTTTTCACCCACATTTGTTTGAAAAATGTGTAGATTGTCACTATGATAATAAGTCTTAGTCATTTTCAACAGTGTGTTTTTGACGAGAGAATTTCGTCCATACATTCGTGTAAGTTCCTGTACAGTTTTACATAAAACCGTTATCTGGACTGTATAGTCTGGACTATATAACGAAAGAAATCACCATGAAAACTTAGATTGCTACGATTAAACTCCATGACTACGATCAAGTTAGACCAGCCGCTGAACCTTTTGTGTGTGTGTGGGNGGGGGGGGGGGAAGGGGGACTCCCCATACTTCTTATTTGTTATGGAGAGTATATTGACAAGAGGGTAAAAAAAACCCAAAGAACATCGGATTGCGCACACAGCCGCGCAGCTCAGTTATTCGCACAGTTTTGCGCGAGGAAGTGACTTGTTAATAGAATAGAATAGAATAGAATAGAATAGAATAGAATAGAATAGAATAGAATAGAATAGAATAGAATAGAATAGAGCCAGAGCTAGAGCTAGAGGTCAGGAAATCCATGAATCCAAGACAGCTGTGACTGTTTTCAGGAAACTGAGAGACAGTTCAGAATCCAAGATAATTCCAATTTTTTTTTCCTTGGAAGAAGGAGAGGGGGAGGTTGGCAAGTCTGTGGAGTGTAGCGTGTTTGGGTGACGTAGTTAACAAGTCATAAATCACGTGGTTTAGTTGCTAATGTGATGCGGTATATCGTGCCTCAGGCAATCTCGTACTGGTTCACACTATCACACTAGTGTGATTGGGACATTAGGGGCCGGGTGTGATGCTCAAAAGATCATCACAGTTTATAAAGAACTGTGCGTGTATGTCTTTATACTGTCTACCTTAGTCAAAGAAATGTAACATTAACAGCCGAAGTAGCACCTACTTTTAGAACCCTGGCTGCCTTTACTAGTCTATTTACAGATTCAGTATAATAATGTAATAATATAATAATGCGGTTTATAAGTCTCGTATCCAGGCTAACGCCCGCTCATGCGACTTCACACTATTATTACCCCAGCAGGCCTGATCACTCTAGGACTTTCTCGACTCCCTGGGGAGCATACAGTGCCGCTGCCATATTTTATAGGCTCTGATCACTAGCATTCTGACAATATCTTCCACTGCCTAGCCAGGTACCCATTTTACAGACGGGTGGACTGAGGAAAATGTGAATGAAGTGCTTTCCCAAGGCACTTACAACATGACCGTGGTCGGGAATCGAACCTAGGACCTTTAGATCTTGAGTCCAATGCCGTAACCATTAGGCCACGCCGCTCCACTAAATATAAACTGCTTTTAGTCTACATTTTTTGTTTACTTTGGATGCCTTTATCATTAACAGATTCAATATATTATTCTGTTATTTTTCTCCTCGATGTTAGCAGTTTAATGGTGAATGCGTGCAATGGAAGGATGTGTCCTTCATTTCTTCTTGTCCATCCCCCCACCAGCTTCTCCTAGCATGGAAGCCTCGGCGCGTGAATGGCAGCCGTAATCTGCACATAAATTTAAGAGTAATTCTCTGCAGGCAATAAACGATGTCGCCTAGAATCTACATGGAATTATTACTCAACTCTGCTCTACTTTCATCTGCCCATGTTTAAACCGCGCTTGTGGCCCAATCATGTTTTCAATCGTTTTGACCTCCTCTCTATTCGTTAGGGCTATGCGTTTCTCATAGGAGAGTGGTGTAGCTGTTTGTAGGTGTTTCAATCGATTTGACCTTCTTTGCATACGACTCTGTTATCCACCTTACAAATCCTTAATATCATAACTGTACATCTTCAAGAAGTTCAACGCAATTCCCCCCTCCCCTTTTTGTTTTGACAAAATTAGGTAAAAAAAAACGTCCAAGTATAGATGTTTACTGTAGTGACTTTGTAACAAAATTAAAATTTCTTGTCTTACCCAATGAAGGGTCGTCTCACCCGTGTCAGAGGAGTCAAACGGATTTATGAAAGGAAAGGAGTTCATTATTATTTTGTAATCAAATAGTTTGAGACGATCCTCTTAGACCGGCCTTCCATAGGACGGCACACGGCACACGGCACGCGGCACACAACGCACCTCACGCGTGGAAACAAAAACGATTTAGAGTACCGCCTTACATAGGACGACACGGCACAGCGGTAACGAAAACCGCGTGTGTTGAAAAGTCAACTTGTTCACTTTTTGTGAGGTGTGTGGCAGGTGTACTCGAGATGGACGACTACAAGAAGAAGCTTATTGAGCTTGTCAGAGCCCGGCCACTTATTTGGGACCCCCAAAATCCAGACTACCATAACAAGGAACAAAGAAAGCAAGTTTGGGAAGATATTGATGCGGAAGCACTAGTGTCTTGAGTTCCTCATAAGTTTTGTATGACATTCTTAGATAGTTGAAGAACAATTTGTCATCTTTACCCCTCATCAATGAGCAGAAAGTTTTTTGAAACTCTCCTCTTGTTCTCCTCAAGAGAAAATGTTCACGACGCCACATGGTGCGCTTTTTTCTCCTCTTCTTTGTATTTATTAGCAATGCTAGCGCAATCAAAGTATCTTCATCAGAAGAATCCATGCTGACGAAAAGAAGTGTGACTGCCTATGCCGTTCAGACTTGTTACGTGTCGCGTCTCCTATGTAAGGGGGGATCAAGACCTGTCGCACGTCGCGTGCCGACATGTCGTGAGCCGTGTGCCGTGTGCCGTTCTATGGAAGGCCGGCCTTAATGTTTTTATGAGAAGTACAGACATTATCAATACTGCTCACGGCGAGACACGACCGGTGATCACGTGTTTTTGACAGCGGAGTATAAAATAAAAGTTATTTTGGTAAACTAGGCGAATCAAAATACTGTAAACCACGTTCCCCGTAATATTTTTTCGCTTCGCTACAAAGCTGTTTATTTTTTTATACAAGATTTATACAAGATTTATAAAGACTTTTTATCTAATTTAATTCCAGAATCTTAAAAAAAAAAAAAAATAAGGCCATCGGGTCGATAGAAACTGAAAACCAGATTCAGATTTTCAGGCGATTCTGGGCAGTAGATGTGAAATTATCGTTGTTGAAAGACGGACAGGCCCGAGTAAACGCACTGATATTCACTTTTCCGATCAGCCATTCAGGTTAAACAATCCCGCATTTGCATGACCTGAGAGGGAGACACGAAAGGGTGAATGAATGAGTAATGTTTATAGATCTAGTTCATGGTGCACAAGCGTTGTGGCTGGAAAACAGAGCTGCCAAGTAAATAAAAAAAATGAGGTATTTTCAGTTATGCCACGTGATCTAGGGATTGCTAGGGTATTTTGATAAATGACGAGCAATCATGCATGAGCAGAGCATGTAAACAAACCAACGTGTGAGCAAGAAGTCCTAGGTCACGTGATGAAGCTGAAAATAGCTAACTGGCGTCGACTGATTTAATTCAGACAGATGGGAAAGTTTTGTGTAGCCTTTCGGGAAGGTAAATTCATCTTTCAGCGCTTTCTGTCATGTTTTTTTAATGGCTCCTCATTCAGCTGCACTGACAAAGGGCTGGCATTCCTTCTCGTGATGTTACTAAATAATAGGCAGTTCACACCAATAACCGTTTCATATTTTGTTTAATGTACAGTTATTAAGAACGGTTCCTAAACGCATTCATGTTAGTCCGGATGCTATAGTTTATGCTTCATAGCAAATCTGTGACGTAGACTTTGAGCTACTATAACCTATACTTCAGTCACATATTGCGAGAAATGATGTTTATGCCGTCTATCAACACAATGCATGCAAACCAGATTCCTTCCATCAGTACTAACATTGAAGCATTCAAGAGACTGCAGATAAGTTCATAAATAAACCTGTCAGGGAGAGATCCATATTAGCCAATCAAGGGGAATGTTTTAAATCACATCAGTCAATCAGGGTTACATTTGTGCAAGAAGTGGGCAGTCCTTTTATTGTATGGGCGGTACCTCGGAGATTCTAAGCAATGGAAGTATCGGTCTCTAATCACGCCAAGATGGTTGTGACTGATGCGGCAGCGCCATAAAAAAGTGCGCTGACTTGAGAGCATACCTCTCCCACTCCACATGTATATTAAGGCCCACCTTAAAAGTCCTCTTTGTGTCACCCTCTCCCTTCCCTAAAATCTTCGAGCTTCGCTTGTCTTAGTCTTACCAAATTCCCCACTAAAATTATGTCTGGCTACCTCATGTCAGTAAATAACTGTGTGCTGTCTATCTTCCTCAGATCCTTCAGAGAAACTAAAGATTATAGAACTGAGCTACATGAGAAGTGGTTCAACATTTTGTGGTGATATTTTGCAGGTAAGAACCCCCAAAACACCTCATCAGTACATTAATTACAGCTGTCATTACTGTTGTTTTCAGGTAGAGGATTTAAAATTATTTTTAGATGACATTTTGTATGATACCGTTGCGTACAGGAGACGCAAGAACTTCTCACCTTGCTCCTCATTTTCCTAATTAATCAATGGTGTGTGTGGTCTGTCACCTTAGACACTATAAGGCATGAAGATGTCAATGTTTTTTTCAATGTTGGCCTTTCCAAATCTGGATAATAAAGGCTTATCTTATCTTATCTTATCTTATCTTATCTTATCTTATCTTATCTTATCTCATCTCATCTCATCTCATCTCATCTCATTTCATCTCATCTCATCTCATCTCATCTCATCTCATCTCATCTCATCTCATCTCATCTCATCTCATCTCATCTCATAAGGTTTTACACCCCTCCAGGGGTCCAGAGGTCCCATGCAAAAATACTTTCCACATATGCTGTTTAACTCTGTCTCCAAATTCTGAAACATAGAGAGATGTTCCTAAAGCAACTAGATTTTGAGAACTTAGGCAGTGAATCAGAGTACCTAATTATCTCAGGCCGTTTCATGCAGTAAACAGGGCAACCATACCTATCTAGCAACAACAAAAAGTTTATACATGACTGGCTAAACCTCACATATTCGAAGCCTACAGATGTATTTGTACCTATCTAAGCCTTTGAAATTCAAATCCAACCCCCCTTTCCCCTCCCCATGGTCAGTTTTCTAATTTCATAAGGGCTACTTAAAATTACACACCAAAATGAATTCATTGCGTCGGTATTATCTGAAAGCCAGATTCAAAATTTAGGGCGATTTTGTGCGGTAATTGTGAAATTATCGCTGTCTGAACATTCACTTACACAAATCTTCATTCATTCCCAGCAATTTTTCTTACTTTTGTTCATAACAGTATAGACTATTTACTCCCTACTGAAATTTTCACAGAACAATTTATATAAATTTTGTAAACTTAACCAGGAAAGTTAGTTAGTAATGATGAGGATGCAGAGGAGTGAAGGAGGAAGAGGAGGTGGGTTCAAATCCAGAATGTGCCATTGCATTCCACGAGATTCCATTGAACAGTACCTGTTGCTAATTTTGCCACGTGACCCTAAAATTTCATAGGTTTTTTTGTTGTTTTAAGTCAGTACCAATTTCCTGAAACGCCGACCAGTTTGTTTGGAGAAAAATTAGGAAAAGTGATGAATCCCAAAATCATT
>JAWQUT010000501.1:126725-148650 GCA_033807755.1 Ellobium chinense
CCCTTTTATGTGAGCAGCAATGATTATCCCTTAACTTGGATGAAACGCACAAACTATCTAAGAAATCACTTTATAATGAATAGTTCGCCTAAGCGGGACGCCCGCTTAAGGGGGGTGATTCGTCGGGAAAGAAACCGTCCCGCTTAAGCGGGTTCTACTGTACCTGGTATCGGTATCGATATCCAGAAAAAGTACTCGCTGAAAATAAAAAGCCAGCGAGGTGCAATCAGCCCTTTAGGCTTAAAAATAGATCTCTTTTAAGGAAGAGAGATTGTAGCGATATTGTTCCCTGTGTTAATTTCCTGTACGTCATTAGAGACAGGCTGTTGCACTAAGTGATGTTGTCTGAGCTCAATAAACATATTGTTATTGTTATTGTTATTGTTATTGTTGATAGTGAAGGGTATGTGTGGTTTGAATTTCCTTGTGCGTGATGAATGAAGTGGGTGTGAATTGTTCCCTAGCTATACACTACTTATAACAAAAATCGTTAAAGGGTTTATGATTAATGTAACATTTGTGATGCTTGTTGTTTGTTTGGGCTAGTGCCCCCCCCCCCCTCTTCCTTTACTCTACGGGTCCTGGACCGCAGCTCCTGTCCTTCATGATTCGAAAATAATGCGGTAGTGGCTGACCTCCTTGTTGAGATCGGTTTATTTTTGCTCTATTTTAACTAAGGCGGCATTGCGCTACTCCTCTTACCCCGCCCGCCAATATTAAGGCTGTCTAGCGGCCGAGGCGTATATATTAGATCAAAGCTAGGCCTGGGCAAAGAATGGGTTCTGGATTAACCGGATAAATGAGTGCACACGTGTGCTAATAACCGGTTAACCGATTCTTNTTTACTTTTGCTCTATTTTAACTAAGGCGGCAGTGCGCTACTCCTCTTACCCCGCCCGCCAATAATTATTAAGGCTGTCTAGCGGCCGAGGCGTATATATTTGACCAAAGCTAGGCCTGGGCAAAGAATGGGTTCTGGATTAACCGGATAAATGAGTGCACACGTGTGCTAATAACCGGTTAACCGATTCTTTGAATCGAGTTTGGAGTGGTTCGTTGTCTCCCCGGCTTAGCGCGCACCTGCAACTTTGTAGTTGCCGTGCACTCGGGAAACAGGTTAATCGTCCAGCAACTTGTGTTTTAAACCGCGCGCACATAGCTCGGCAACTGTCAGGCAACTGGATTATTTTCTTTCAGTTTTGGCGCCTTGAGCACTTGCAAACTGCTGACTTGTTCAGTTTACACCATGGTTTATTAATATAAACACTGTACTCTCCTTTCTCTTGTCTTTCCTCTGGACTGAGACCTCCCCAGATCTCAACCACGATCTCATACACCTCGGTCCAAGCTTTTTTTTTTTTCTTCTCTCTATCTGCGTAGTCGTCTGCACCCTTATTATAAAGCACAGGTTTTTTTGGTTTTTTTTCCATGACAGAAATACAATTTTCTGTCCAAGTAGGATCATTCTCCATCTTGCTGTGTAGAGCGGACGTGACACAATGTGGAAAGGGGCCTTTGTTAAAAAAAAAAAAAAAGCAAAGGGAGGAGGCAAAGGGATGCGGGGAGAAACGGCAACAGTTTTATCGCCTGTGCGCGCCGCGTCATTGTTTCCCGTGTGTTACAAAAATTTCGAGTAACAATTGCGTTGCCGGCAAGTTGTAACAAACTACAAATTTTTTTAGTTGCCACTAAGTTGCCAGCAACTCGAGCTGTATGTTCGCGCGGTTCTTCTTTATTTCAATGTTCACACCCGGGCAACTAAATAGTTGCGCAACTCAAGTTGCCATGTGCGCATCTAGCCTAACTCGCATTGTTACCCATGCTGCTATGATGATAATGCTATTTTGAACTCAGGAAACTGTAACAGGAATACCTTTATAACGGATATAGACCTATATCAAAATAACTACTACTAGGTCGTGCGATTTCAAATAAGGGGGAGATAAACAAAATGGTACACCGGTTTACACAACGCGCCTGCGTCACGCGCTGCCCATCAATTTGTTTAAAAAAAAAGGACCAGATATGGTCGGTTTGTGACTTACACATGATGAAATAAGTGGCAAAATTAATCCTCACGATGTGCATGGGATGAAGCGTTATTTGGCTGTTGGCACGGCCAAGTCTTGGACTTGCATCTTTCTATCGGAAAGCACCAATATTCGTACTGGTGGTTCACACGGCCAATGTCATGTTCATTGTATTGATTCTGCTCCTTTTCGTACCGATGATTATCTTCACTCTGGTGATCGACTATGCTATGAACATATTCTCGACCTGGCATCTGATACAAACATGATACAAATTTTTAATGCTCGGTTTCAACTTCGGGGACCGGAAGTAAACATTTCAGAAGCGAACCGCAAAAACCAATGACGTATGGTCCATTTAAAAACACCCAAGTGGGACAGTATTCACGAAACAAAGAAAATTTACATGAATATCAAAATAATACTTGCGGACCGTTTAAGGCGAAGAAATTATCAAAAGAAACACATTCAGACCAAAAGGAAGGTGCATGCAAAATTTCGGGCTGGTTGGTGCACAAATAGTCGAGATATGGCTGTTACAAAATTTTACGAGTTTTTTTATAATATAAGATATACATATATATGGTGACCAATTTTGGTCACCCTAATTCAAGCAGCTTTAGCATTGTGTTTTTTCATCCTAGCAGTTAAAAAACGAGCTGGTCCATTAGAGATCATTCGCAATTTTCTAGGGTACAAATATTGCGAATTAATAATCAGTGGTCCCAGATTTAGAGAGACTTCCAAACTCTGTTTTTAAGACGACCAGTGTGTAATTACACGTTTGGGCGACCACAGCAAAACACCAAATATATCTCAATAAAGCGCATACAGTATATCTTTGTGAAATTTTGTTTGCGACCTTACGTTTCCGACATCTAATAGACTAGTGAACATTAAAAAATAAGCGGATAAAGGCCCTCTTCTCTTCCGTTCATGATTTTGGCCGCCGGACAGCCTCCCTAGCTCAAATAGTAACGAAGATATAGCATAAAATTCCCTTACTATCAATATGATCGAATCAGACGTAAATCGCTCTCCTTAAAAACGTGAAAAACAGGAATACGCCCTTTCGTGTGGAAGGCGAAGAAATTATCACCCCGGTGCTTTTCGTTAACTTACCGTAAAACTCAGTTTAAAATAGTCATTCCTAATGCAAATACAAGTCATTAATAAGGGGGTGCAGTTATTAATTTGCCAGTCACTGCTAAACTGTTAAAGGGATTCTATAGATGTTACTATCATAATATTGAAGAGAAAATGGGTCATGTTCAAATCAAAGATTTGTAACCAGCGACGCAATCGTGACGTCATGAGAGGAACCGAGAAGAGAGTGAAGTGGAATTCCCAATGTGTATGGATTTCTTTGACCTTATTGTGAATAGACACGTGGCTATAGACCTCTCGAATGCTGACAAAGTCTTATACGTTAACCTAATTAGTGGGGAATCAACAATTTGGTTCACGAATTATCTGTTGCTTATTCTTAGGGATGTGGTTACAATATGAATAGAGCCATTTGTGATCAAGAGACTGATTTACAGTAAAAACATTAACGACCGTGCGCAGTAAAATAATAAATTCCCAGACTCAAGTGCTTTTGCAAGTATCTCAAGTTGATCTAAACATTATTTAAAAATGAATTACACTGTACTATACTGTCTCTGACAAACAGATTAAGAACATGCTACTTGTGGTATTGTAAACCATAAGTATTGCAAGGGCATAAGTATGTGTATTTGTGCTCAGCTACGAAGGACATTTTATGTATATCAATATTATATTCTACACGAGTCTGCTCGAAGTTTTTACGGCCGTTTATAGGACATAGGACCAATAATAATACTACTGCCACACACCTATAGGCATTACTGAGGAGAGAGAAATGACAATCCTGCCAAGAAAGGTTTGTCCCCTTTTATGAAATGTCTTTTGACTTTTAAGTATCCCCGAAAAACAAAAGTTCAAGAGGAGGTAGCATGACAAAGCAGAAGGAGACCTAATAATAATTTAAGAAATGATCAAGCCCCTCTTGAATGCCTTAATGGTATCTTTAAAGAAGATACTACTGATATAACGAGACCAAAAAATCTCTCTTAGAAACTGAAGTGGTCCAACATACAAGCTAATAGGTGACCTTTATGCTGCACAACCCATACAATGACCATGGATCATGGCTTGAATGTCTGGATCTCTGATTGTGGTCACAGACTTCTTATATCAAGGTAAACATTCATTCAATGAAATTCATTTCCTTAAACTGGTAAAATTGTAACCAGTGCAATCAAATGATTTCCCTTGTAACATAGTTTTCATGTGCATACGTGTTTTTTTTCGTCACTTTGAAATACGTTATCAGGTTATCAACATTAAAAAAAAAAAAAATCAGCACTGAAAGAAAAAGACTTAAGACATTGATTTAATTTTTATTTTAAGGCACCTTTAAACTAAATATTGAAGTCTATTTCTCTGGAGATTACATAGTTCTTTTCTCATCCACTTGGAGTTTTTGTGGATAGCTGAACAATGAAATTAAGCATACTGGTGACTTGCCGTTTGGTATGTATGAAAGCCGTACGCCATCATTACTTGTAAATACAGTGACAATATAGCGGCAAATAGATCTTTATCCTAACTGACCTAATAATGACAGAAAAATTGGGAAATACTTTGGTGCAATATCTTTTCGTCATAGTATTAAATCTATATCTTACCCAAAAAGAAGTCAAGCTTTCTAGCCATTAATAAATTGTATGGTAAATGGTGTAAACTAATCCCGTCAAGAAATGAAATAAAATAGTTTAAACAGTTTAATTAAATAGTACTAAAAATCTTATTGTACAAATCCCCGAGCTAACAGGTCCGAAAGCTCGGGGATTTGTACAATAAGATTTTTAGTACTATTTAATTAAACTGTTTAAACTATTTTATTTCATTTCTTGACGGGATTAGTTTACACCATTTACCATACTATACATTACACCCGTCTGCAGTCTCAACACTTTTTTGCATTAATAAATTGTTTGCCTTGTGTTTTAACAATATTCTCTCTTAGGATTTACAGCTGAGGAAAATGCTACCTCTCATTGAGTCCAGAGAATTTTAAAGGTCAACCCCGCTTAAATGATCCAGATAGTAGCGTAATCTAGCTCAGCCTCTGAGGTATGATAGCGCCTGCCCTTATGAGTGACGTCAGGAGGCCACTGGCTAGTCACAGCCTTACAGGCGGAAGGTGGCGGCGATACAGTTTTTGTCCGAAGAAGATGACGATTTCGACCCAGAACTGTTGTTTAAATGTTTGAACTACAAAAAAAACCAACAAACATACCAGTGGAATCCCTGTCGATGTGAGTAGTCTATGAATAGAGGGAGTAGCTAGTGCACAGGTTAGACCGGTGAACTTGACACGCGGACCAGTTTACCCAACTTCACACACCAATTACTCAGTGACAGCTCAACCTATCTGCATAAATTTAACATCAGTGGAAGGCTAAATCTATTTCCCACAATTTCATATCAGTGTCATTATATCTCAATGCGTAAAACACCGTAATGGCCCCTGTTAAAGACCAAAGGGTGAGCGTCACACTGTCTGCCTTGCCGTTGCTTTCCTTTCGCACCCGTACTGTGTTACGACTGATGGTGTTGTTTGAATGGCATTTTCCAGTGATTAAACTGCTTGTTGATTCTCAGAATCATGTGATTGAGAGTGATGAATGGACAGAGATCATGTGGCAACTCGCCCGAAGTTTCTATGTTGTCTCTAAAAAAAATTACGGCGTATCAAATGAGCGAGGATAAATGTTAAAAAAATGAAACTAACATTCAATATGTCTAATGGAGAGTGACTAGACATGTCTAGGAGTAGTAGACGTGCTATGAATCAGTATGAAATCCCATCGTTAGCGTTTAGCATTACAATTTGTCAAGTTCAATGCTGATCAAAGGAAAAGATAGATACTACACTTCTCAATTTACCGGTCAGGCTGATCTTCAACAAGACGTCTACTTCTAAACTAGAGAAAAGTTTGGGGAGAGGATATGAGGGGGTTTGTGGGTAGGGGGGGAGAAGAGAGAAGTTTTGCATAAGGAGTGGCATTATTNTATATCTTTAACTTTCTCTTCCCAGTTTTCAGCTATTAATGATGCTTCTTTTGCAGCATTAAAATAGATTCCCAAGATTTTAATGTTTTCTCCAGATTTTAGCCATGATATTTCTTGACATCCATCATTCTTATTTCTATTTCTGCCTATCCACATTCCAACAGATTTTTGCCGATTGAGTTTAAGACCGGAGATCTCAGAGAATTCATCGATAATTTTTAAAGCGTTTATTAAATCATGTTTACTTTGAAGAATTAAGGTCATGTCATCAGCGTATTGTAAGAGTTTAGGGTTTTCCAGTGACTGTTCATTATAATTATCAAAAATGCTCTTAACGCGGTTGTCTTGCCGGAGCTTAATTGCCAAAAGTTCTACTACCAGAACGAAGAGCAGGGGGCTGACACAGCAGCCCTGTCTAACTCCTCTCTCTGTACTAAACCAATGGGTCAGCCAGCCACCATTTTTGACTGAACTCTCTGTATTACTTAATATGGTTTTAATATAATTCTGAAATTTTTCTCCAAAGTTGAACCTTTTCAGGGTGCATAAAATAGTCTGTTTATCTATACTATCAAATGCTTTAAAATAGTCTAAAGAAACAAGCACACCAGGAATCTGCATTTCGTCTGCCTGGGATATTATGTCATCAATAAGACGTATGTGAGAAGTGATTGTTCTACCTTTAATAAATCCATTTTGATTTTCATGAATTATTGACTTAATGACATTTTGCAATCGCATAGCTAGAGCTTTTGTAAATATTTTATAATCTACATTTGTTAATGTGATAGGGCGCCAGTTATTAAGATCATCCCGACGTTTTTCCCTCCCTTTATGTATTAAAGTGATTATCCCCCCGAACTATCTGTTGCTTATTCTTAGGGATGTGGTTACAATATGATGAATAGAGCCATTTGTGATCAAGAGACTGATTTACAGTATAAACATTAACGACCGTGCGCAGTGAAATAATAAATTCCCAGACTCAAATGCTTTTGCAAGTATCTCAAGTTGATCTAAAAGTTATCTAAAAATGAATTACACTGTACTATACTGTCTCTGACAAACAGGTTAAGAACATGCTACTCGTGGTATTGTAAACCATAAGTATTGCAAGGGCATAAGTATGTGTATTTGTGCTCAACTACGAAGGACATTTTATGTATATCAATATTATATTCTACACGAGTCTGCTTGAAGTTTTCACGGCCGTTTATAGAACATAGGACCAATAATAGGACCAATAATCGGACCAATAATAATACTACTGCCACACACCTATAGGCATTACTGCGGAGAGAGAAATGACAATCCAGCCTAGAAAGGTTTGTCCCCTTTTATGAAATGTCCCTTGACTTTTTAAGTATCCCCGAAAAACAAAAGTTCAAGAGGAGGTAGCATGACAAAGCAGAAGGAGACCTAATAATAATTTAAGAAATTGTCAAGCCCCTCTTGAATGCTTTAATGGTATCTTTAAAGAAGATACTACTGATATAACGAGACCAAAAAAGTTCTCTTAGAAACTGAAGTGGTCCAACATACAAGCTAATAGGTGACCTTTATGCTGCACAACCCATACAATGACCATGGATCATCGCTTGAATGTCTGGATCTCTGATTGTGATCACAGAGTTATTATATCAAGGTAAACATTCATTCAATGAAATCCATTTCCTTAAACTGGTAAAATTGTAACCAGGGCAATCAAATGATTTCCCTTGTAACATAGTTTTCATGTACATACGTGATTTTTTTTTTCGTCACTTTGAAATACGTTATCAGGTTATCAACATAAAAAAAAAAAAAAATCATCACTGAAAGAAAAAGACTTAAGACATTGATTTAATTTTTATTTTAAGGCACCTTCAAACTAAATATTGAAGTCTATTTCTCTGGAGATTACATAGTTCTTTCCTCATCCACTTAGAGTTTTTGTGGATAGCTGAACAATGAAATTAAGCATACTGGTGACTTGCCGTCTGGTATATATGAAAGCCTTACGCTATCATTACTTGTAAATACAGTGACAATATAGCGGTAAATATATCCTAACTGACCTAATAATGACAGAAAAATTGCGAAATACTTTGGTGCAGTATCTTTTCGTCATAATATTAAATCTATATCTTACCCAAAAAGAAGTCAAGCTTTCTAGCCATTAATAAATTGTTTGCCTTGTGTTTTAACAATATTCTCTCTTAGGATTTACAGCTGAAGAAAATGCTACCTCTTATTGAGTCCAAAGAATTTTAAAGGTCAACCCCGCTTAAATGACCCAGATAGTAGCGTAATCTAGCTCAGCCTCTGAGGTATGATAGTGCCTGCCCTTGTGAGTGACGTCAGGAGGCCACTGGCTAGTCACAGCCTTGCAGGCGGAAGGTGGCGGCGATACAGTTTTTGTTCGAAGAAGATGACGGTGTGTGTGCTGTCTCTTATACACATCTATCTCACAATAGAGACAATGACTTAGGAAGAGATGGCGAAGAAAAATAAGTCTTCAGAGCGATACGAGAATATCGTCCTCCAAACTTTATGAAGGGTTTACCGTACTTGTCTGTACCAGAAGAGAAATTCAATAACAATTGAGTTCANTATACTTTTAGGAAACTTTTGGGCTTGACTCATTCGAATTTGCCGAATTTTGAAAGACCAGTATGAAGACAAATCCAGGTCTGAAAGATTTGTTTGGAAAGGCAAGGGAGGTGGGGACCATGATTTCGACTTACTTGTATTTGAGGAACTCGTGCTTGACAGTATTAATATGCACTTCATAGATTTAAGGCATTGGAAGCTTAATCTACACTCCCCACCCGCCAGACCAACCAATAAATGATTTCAAATTCACTTAAGATCCTTAACTTCATTTTAAAAAATGCATTTAGATCTCGGCACTTCCTGCACTCGGAGAGTCCTGGAATGCAAAATTATTCATTATTTCCCATCCATACACTGAATGACTAAAAGTATTTTCCACAAATTACAGCTGATTAATGTTTGCAAGTTTAGAATTAAAATAAAATATTGCTGCAGTAAATCACTCCTAAGGACTAATGCTTTCTTTCACTTGATTCCCATCCATTTCTTTCTATTTGTGTTTCTCTTTCTCTTTCTCTCTCTCTCTCTTTCTTTCTCTCTCTCTCTCTCTCTCTCTCTCTCTCTTTCTCTTTCTCTCTCTCTCTCGTGCTATGACAAAAAAAAAATCAAAGAAGGGAAATAGCTAGGCTAGCCCACCTCTCCTCCTTCCCTCATCCCCTCCACCNCAGCGGGACCCATCACTGTTCGTGGCAGCTGACTGAAATTGCATGTAGGTGTCAACATGGTATGTGAAAATAACTACATTCGTTTTTATGCCTGAATCGGGAACTGGGATCATGAGGGGGAAAAGAGGAGTGGATGGGAGGAAAGGGATATGGATTCCACAAAGTAATAATGTAATCAAATAAGTCTATAATAATATGTAACGAAGTAGAAAAGACTTACTTCAAGAAAATACACTCAGATCAAAGCAACACGAACACAATGTATGATACACAAATCTTAAGGCTGCTACACACCTTCGCTCCAAACTAGGTACATTTAACTTGCGTCCTAACTGCCACCCAAAACCGCTACGTGACAGTCGCACCTGTCAGGTGTCATCCACACCACACGTATTTAGCCTGCAAAGCACAAGACAAAGTACTATTTGCATATAATTATGTAGATTGAACTGTTGTAAAACAGTCATGGCAGAATCTCAGGAAGATCTTGACGATATTTAGGGCCTGCGCTTCCTCTTAACGTCAATGAATTATTAAATTTTTTAAAAAAAATTTTGCACTAAAACGCGACGTGTACGCGTAGCATAAACAGGAAACGCCGCCCCTCAAAGGCGCCGGGGTGTCTCTGATAATCGGGCCGACCGGCCGCCAAAAAGTCAAGTGAGCTGAATTTCTTGGTTCACCATTATGGTTGGACTTACGACCTTCGGTTTTTTAAGTTTTCCATACACATTAGTGGTTCTGCTTTAAGTTGTTGCGTTTGGTTAAACCTATCTGTTCCACCCTAACGGGTATAGCCCTCTTTAGTATTTTCTACTCCAAACCAAAGGTAAACAAAGCAAAGCTGTGGCCTTGTTACGTCACCGAGAGAGCGAGCGAGAAAAACAAAAGGGGGATGCAGTCACAGCCGGTCAAGGAATGGGCGAGATTTGACTCGCGAAAAGGCGATTAACACAAGTGTAGTCTTAGTAGGGTGGCCTGTGGTGATTGTAGTAAGCAATTGATTGAGTATAGAAGAGACTTAGTTGCATAGCATTGTAGTTTTGTCTTATCATCAGAGAAACAACGGCTATCTTTAACTACCACCGCCACCACCACCACCGCCATCAGCAACGGCATTAGCAGCAGCAGCAGCAGCAACAGCAGTAGCAGCAGCAGCAGCAGCAGCAAAGCTCTATAAATTGTTAACCATCATCTTTCAACCTTTATCCGTATTTCGGGACAAATATGTCTTTTTGTTTATGTAAAAGTTATTCAAGTGTCATGTTTGAAAACACTTGTTTCAGAGCAACAGAGTGATTTATCACTTAGAGATATTAACTGTTAATATTACACCGGTCTTCTTGATCATAGTACGTCTTACACACATTATCATAATTACAGTATAACCTTGATATACAGTGTGCCCTGGTATATGGAAAAACCACTTATTATTCAGGTATTTGTAATATCTTGGTCCACCCGAATAATGAAATGATAAAACGTAACTGCTTTATATTTGATAACATATGTCGCCTTAAGACTGACTTTCAAACAGTCGCCATAATGCCGATTAAATCGTCAGTAGATTGATGGTCATCTAAATGCTGATCAAGTTATCCGAAAACATTGAGGAGACCACTTAATTTTTTATGTTTTTAATATGCCTTGTCAAAATAAATATGATCATAAAATGAACCTTCACACATTCACGTGCACATTCATTCTGCGCATTTTCGCATCACTCTACAATCATACAATGTAGGGCCGGTAGCCCCAATGCTGATTTGCACACTGGTCACCCAATGTCTGGATTAATTGTTTTATATATATATATATATTGTTGTGAGGCGAAATTCCTCAAATTTGGCAGGCTTTTAAACGCAGCTGATTTTTTTCAAAACCCATTTGGGATTTTGTTTTCTTACACAGATTAACCACTTCTAAGATCTACCTAAAATGACGTGTTTGAGCACAATAATTACGCAAAGAGGAACAATGTAAACGTGTGTAATTGTCTTTTAGTTGTTTGCGCCACACAAATATAATATCCACGCAAATTTGCGGGTGCTTTGACTAGCTAAAGAAAAAAAAATAGTTCTATGTTTGCTTTTGTCTTTTTCCCGATACCAGATAATCAGTCGCGGGTAGAACCTAGTAAATAAATAAATAAGTAAATAAATAAATAAATAAATAAATAAATAAATAAATAAATAAATAAATAAATAAATAAATAATCTATATGTAATAGATAGTGTAATCGTATTGATATTCACGATTCGTGTATCCATGCAATACCTACTCACGCAGCTTAACACCAATGTTACCCCTATCGGGCCAGACAACTCCGTAACATTACAAGAGTGAAAGATGACAGTTATCCAAAATATATGACATGCCATTGATAACATCGTGGCTAATATATAAGCTATATTTTGTACGGAACGACGGGAACAAGGTGGCATGCAAAGTTAAAGGTCTCATATCGTATAAAAAGGTCTCGATACTTTGCGAGTGTTTGAGGTTTTCGAGTACTTAAGTAAAGCACATTATCGATACCTCAAGAAGTTGATGGAAATTCTTGTCACTTTTCGTGTGCTCGTAGCAGTCGTAGGAGGGTAATTTTTATACAACGGTAAAGGGGGAACGAAAGCGCTCTCCTGGCGCAAAATGTAAGGCACAATGCGACATTGCTATCGACTGACTAGGCGACAAGAAAATAAGAAGAAAGTTTATTCTCCCACGTCTTTTGTGACAAAAGTGCCTCCTACGGTGAGCTTCGTTCTTTCCTCCTCCATATCTTCTCCACTCTCGCTCTATACACACGCACACGCACACGTTAAATGTACCTAAATGTGTGTGTGTGTGTGTGTGTGTGTGTGTGTGTGAGAGAGAGAGAGAGAGAGAGAGAGAGAGAGAGAGAGAGAGAGAGAGAGAGTTTGGCCAGGTTTTCTGATATCCAGCCCGTCATCTCTTCATTTCGTCTCAGCCAGACATTGCTGGGATTCGGTTGTCTCATTCTGACCACAAAATATAAAAAAAATTACCATTCAGTTTCATTTCTGATTCCTTTATCTGTCAGTGTTTGCAATGATATGTGATGATTGAATAGATCTGATAAAAGCGCAATTATTTTGTTTTTCTTAGAATCGTGGCTTGGAATGAGGCAACTGAAGATTAAATCAAATCAAGATGCATCTTGCCCTGCAAAGGTTTAAATCTACATTGCTTTGGGGTGGTTTTTTTTGCACAACTTGCAAAAATATGCATATAAAATGGACGTTGCTACATCAACATAAAAAAATCCCGATAAAGATCCATTTTTATGACCGATTCTGGATTTTCTAAGAAAAATACTTAATTTTCAAATTTATTAGTTTATTAGTAACATTATTAATTTTCTTGACCCCGAAAACAGGTCTCCACCCGAAATATGATAAGAAATTGTAAATATATGGTTGCCGAGGTCGTGGTGCTACAGTACCTTTGGTAATGGCGGTACTACAAAACTAGTCACCACAAGACACTTTGGCAATGGTTCTAACCCTTAAATGTATTGAAAGGTTCTGCTCTAAAACATGCGAATACTTCCTTCTTCAAAGGCAAAAAAAAAAATTATTTTACATTTTAGGTGCAAAAATACCGACGTGAGAATTTCCGCAATATGGCTGCCAAGTTTACCAGAGGAAGTTTTCATTGTGGCTGCATATTTAAAATATTGTTGAATGACATGCTTTAAATGTATGCAAAATGTGGTGCTATTTTAACAAAACGAATAATTCTCGCACATGGCGCCTAGACTATAATGTCTAGGCTACAGACGGGTGCTGACGCAGAGGTCACGGGTTCGATTCCCACCACATCACTTTCTTTCCTTCTTCCATTTTCTCTCTGCATTTGTCTTCTTGAGCACTTCCCTCTTTATCCTACTTTGTGTGAGCATCTGTTTGCGTCTGCTCACTCCTTACTTCTGTTACTAAGTGCTCCGTTTCCACCTTGTAGTACACCTACAGACAGGTAAATCGTTTTGCAATATAATATATATATAGAACTAAATAATGTCGACTGCTGTTGCTCAAATCCTTAGTTTCGTTAGCCGTTCCCACTGACTAGTACTGGATATACGTGGCCTGACACTTGGCCATCGGATTTTTTGTGTATGGATATTTGGCCAAACGGACACTTGGCCCAACGGACTTTTCTCTGGACGGACACTTGTCCGAAAGGATATTTCACTGGACGGACACTTGGCCGAGTGGACTTTTTACTGGACGGACACTTGGCCGAACGGACATTTCACTGGACGGATATTTGACTGACGAACAGTTGTCGAATTTTACTTTGTTACCTTTGTATTTTTGGTGAGGGTGGGAATAGAGTAAAGCTAAGCTAAGCTAAGCTAAGCTAAGCTAAGCTAAGCTAAGCTAAGCTAAGCTAAGCTAAGCTAAGCTAAGCTAAGATAAGATAAGATAAGATAATATAAGATACAATCTCATGGTCTTTAATGGCACACTATCTTGTTTACCTTTATACATAATATACAAATTAACAATTTAATATACAGAGCAGGTAAACAGATAATCTGCAGGGCATCTCCCCGGAGGTTAAAGGGATGGTGTTTGACTTTCATTGTCACCAATGTATACTACAGCATAATTTTTTATTGCAGCACACATCAGATTAGAAAACTATAAAATCGCTGTACACAGTTTTGCTCTTTAATAATGTCTACATCAGAGCCTTTTATAAGTACAAATTTAGAAACTACACACACAGTAATTCCTGTATTTTAATACTCATAGGTTCTACCTGAACACAATTATTGATTAAATTTATTAAAAACATACAACATAACATGTGCATTCTTTATGTTTTTTTCTCAATTCCCATTACACCACTCTTCTTTATTACAAATTCATCAAATGACTAAAGGCGTAACGTTTTCAATTTTTTCATATTTTCAATATTTCCGTTACAACTAAACCGTTTATTTTAGCTTGAGAATCTATCATATGAACTTTAGTGAAACTGTCACTCACACATCCTCTGAGAGAGAGAGAGAGAGAGAGAGAGAGCGAGAGAGCGAGAGAGAGAGAGAGAGAGAGAGAGAGAGAGAGAGAGGAGAATAACAAGAAGAATGAATAGAATAAGATGCAGTAAAGTATTTCGACTAAATGTCCGTCGGCAAAATGTCCGTCAACGGAGATAGTCATCTGAGCTAATAAAAAAAACATACTAAATGACTATGACCCGAGGAGTCTTATGTTGTGTTTGACCAACCTATATGAAAACTCAGTAAGTGTCATAGGCTGTTTTAGTCCTGTTGCCAAAAGTAATACCTGGAAGTAGAGTACTGCAAGTGTCGTTTTGCTGGTTTTAGTCAACAGGAATGTCATCATCAAGAATCTGTTTGGTCCCACTCTGTAACTATTGAGCATTTTTTTTGTCTGTCTACAGCCAACAGTTAATGTATCGGTATTGGTATGAATGGAAATTATCAGTATCAGTATCGTTTGAAGTGACAGCTAAACCAATTGAAATTCCAGTCGATTCATGAGAGGAACCCGTAGGCATAAATATTGTCATTGACCACTTTAAAATATTAGCATTCGTATTTCATTTGTTTTGGGGAAACTGCTATCGATCCTTTTTTATTACAGTATTTACCGATATCATTTCATCATGTACGAATACATTTTGAACAACTCTCTCGGCCGAAATAACCTGGTTCAATTAGAATGACATACCAAATTTATCTTCTCATGTCACAGATGTTCAGGAAAATATGGTCTCAAATCTCCCTACCCCTCTCCCCCCTTCCCCAGGAGCGAGGAAGGCCTGCTGACTGACCATAAGCTACTTGTTCTGTATGTACATTTCGAGATCTTGAAAATACATTTAGCATAATTAGCAGGGCCTATTTCCGGTAACACAAAAATGTGTTACATAAATTTGACCTTTGATCTGCTTACGAATGCTTTGATTGGAAGCCTTCAAAACCTCTATGCGTATGAGTATGTGACGTCATTTCTTTTACTATTTTCACTGCCGAAAGATTTCCTTCTGTCTAGACTTTTTTTAAAAAATATATATTTCAGTCTGTCTTTCTTATGTCTTGTCATCGTTCTCTTCAAGTTTCAATTTCAGTTCAGTTAAAAATTTGAATTAAAAGTACATGAAATGTCACAGTGTTTCTGTGGTCTTAAGTTTGATCAATGATTGTCAGCTGTTTGGATCTACTTTATGTCGCGTAACTGTGTGGTTCATTCAGTTCAGTTGTGATTGATGTGTCTCAAGCAGGATGAGGGTCGTTTTCATGATTAAAACGAATTTGAAACTCGTGTTTCTTTGATATCAGATTTATGAACTTGGTTTTAATTTTATCGTATTCGTGAGCCTCGATAAATGTATAACTCATTTCATGAATCTAATATCAAACAAACACTCATTACAGATCGTCTGTTTCTTCATAGCGGTCTTTCAAAAAAACAAAACCATAAATTTGGCAACACATGCTTGTTGACTGGTGTGGGCATGATATCGCAAAGTGATTTTNAGAGAGAGAGAGAGAGAAAGCAAGACGCACAGCACAAGTTTATATCTTGAAATAATAGATCAAGAAAGAAGCACATTAAGATGGGCTTGTTTCAATTTTCCGCATCCTACCTTCTCAAATTAGTTTAGTGGTATATTATGACTTGTCTTTAGGTCAATATATTCTTCAGTATCGTTGGTCTTTCCATGGGACCAGCCAGGCTGACTATACATCATAGAACTGACTATACATCTATATTAATAAAACGCTTCAGCCAAATTTGTGTCACAGATTTCTTGAGAACTACGTAACGTACAAACATGCGGTTTTCACCTAAATTCGTAAAAAAATACACAAAAAGTAACTATACACATCAGTCCTCTTTATTTNCAGTATCGTTTAGTGGTATATTATGACTTGTCTTTAGGTCAATAGATTCTTCAGTATCGTTTAGTGGTATATTATGACTTGTCTTTAGGTCAATATATTCTTCAGTATCGTTTAGTGGTATATTATGACTTGTCTTTAGGTCAATAGATTCTTCAGTATCGTTGGTCTTTCCATGGGACCAGCCAGGCTGACTATACATCATAGAACTGACTATACATCTATATTAATAAAACGCTTCAGCCAAATTTGTGTCACAGATTTCTTGAGAACTACGTAACGTACAAACATGCGGTTTTCACCTAAATTCGTAAAAAAATACACAAAAAGTAACTATACACATCAGTCCTCTTTATTTCTTTTACCCTTTTTAAAAAAAAAAGAATGTGTATAGCAACGAAATACAATCTCCGATAGATGTTTTCAGTCCGCCCGATTCGCCAATCGTCCATGATGCCTTTCGATGCGCTAGGTATTCTTTCGCTGCTGGTGCGTTGCCTGCCCGCCCATTTGTAAAATGGGGTGTTTGTCTTGTCATAATATATAAACGTGGCCGGTCCTATGCGAAAAATCGACTTTATGTTGTTCATGTAATGTAATGATATTCTGATGCATGATGATAGTGACGGTGGCGGTGGCGGTGGCGGTGATGGTGATGTTGATGGTGGTTGTGCCTAAAACACGATGACAGTGGCGGTAGGGAAGGGGAATTGGACACGTGCCCTAAACTTAACATTACAAGACCAGATGGTTGGGAAAAGATTGTCGTACCTGTAACATCAGATATATAAAATTGTGAGCAGTTAGCAAATGACACTTATTCAAAGAGTGGGTTCTTTGTTTTTGGTTCGGATTTTTGGAAGCGCACCACACCATAAATGCATATGTGTAAATTTGCATTCTCAAGTTTATGTCACTGGAAAAGAGCAGTACACACCTTCCAAACCGACTTTTTTCAAACGGCTAAAGAAAAAAAAATGCACAGTAATGACAGACTGGCATCACACCATTTCTTGTACTTTCAGATCAGTGCTTCTTTGTTGAATACACATAGCAACAAACAAACAAAATGATCAATGGTGCGTGCTACTACCTGATTCTGAGAATAAAATCAACCTAGTCGTCAACTGACCTAAGAAGCAAGGAACGCATCCCCCATCTCCCCTCTCTACCCCCTGCCCTCAAAACACACACACACACACACTTCAGCCAAATTTGTGTCACAGATTTCTTGAGAGCTACGTAACGTACAAAAATGCGGTTTTCATTTAAATTCGTAGAAAAATACACAAAAAGTAACTATACACATCAGTCTTCTTTATTTCTTTTATCCTTTTTTAAAAAAAAGAATGTGTGTAGCAACGAAATACAATCTCCGATAGATCTTTTCAATCCGCCCGATTCGCCAATCGTCCAACTTTTTCACGGAGTCTAATGCTTTCGTCTATGATGCCTTTCTTCTGGACACGAGAGCCAGTGGGACACCCCCGGGTTGGCTACTCCCCACATATGCTGAAGACCATTTATGGAAGGTGGGTGTCCAGCTATTCTGCCTAAAACTTTTGCATTATTTGTATTTATACTTGTTTAGGAAACTCCTGTAGGCCTTACGCAAATAATCAGCCACCAAACAGTCCTACTGTGATGTGTGGTTTAATTTGCATCCCTTCTTTCCCTTCTTTCCCTCCAGCAGCTAAGGAGGTTATAGAGCAGGACAGGAATGAGGAGAAGGGGGATTGTGTTAGAAGGGGGAAAAGGAGGCGGGGGGTGGGGAGGTAATAAATAACTCAACTTTACATTTAGATTATTCTGTAGGTACCTAGCTAGGACAGTTTCACAGCATTTTTATGTAAGCTATCATGTGGTTGTTTCATTAGTCAGGTTAAAACATACAAATAACTCCACCAATTCGTAGAAATTGACTTCACATGGTGCCTAAAATGTCAAAAATGTAAAAACTCTTACCTTACACGCAGATAGATTTTTTTACTGCACAGCTGTGTATCAAGTTCCTTTCTTGTATCAACAGCAGAGTAGTAGCTGTTGAAAGTGAATTTCAATGGTCGGGTATCTGAACAGGCTGTGGAAAGGCCGCAAGGCACGCAAGCCCTGGTTTGAGTGTAACAACTGAGCCCCGTTGTACCGTAACAACTGAGCCCTCAGTTATCTATCTACCATCTTATGACAAAAGGGCACATATGCACTATGATTTGTAGTGCATCATATGTGCCTGTTTGTCATAAGGTGGCAGAACTGAACACTAAATTAGAGAAAACAGCTGCGCAAACTTTTCTCCTTTTTTTTCCCTGTAAAATGTTGATTTAGAATTGGCAGTTGGTTAGTTAATATTGTACGTGCAAGTGTATTATGTTTGGTTTCTGTAAGACACAACCGGAAATAGGAAGTTCAGATTGGAACTTTTCCAGAAATTAAATATGCAAAAGGGGAAATTGTATCGCTGGAAATGATATTATATGTAAAACGGAACAGCTATGGTTGCAAAGTGTTGCCATCTAGATGAGTGTTTTTTTCAATATTCACAACAAAAGGAACACAAATGTTTACATACAGCCTTTACGAACATGGACATCGTGTCGCTGTTTGTTAAGAGAGGATGTACATATGTACTTTTGGGTGGAATTATTAATGTGTGTTGTATGTATTGCAGCTGTGGATTTTATCAACGCTGGCTGCAACAAAAATGGATTATATAGACCCAAACTCGAAACTGCGTAAAGAAACACTCGCTGAATGCTGTACGGAATACCACTTCCAACTTTTAGTATGAGTGTACAGTCATAAATAAAATGTTGGTGCTCAATTGTCTTCTCCCTGGTGCTCAATTGTTTTATCGTTGGTACTCAGTTGTCTTATCAGTGGCGCTCAATTGTTTTATCGTTGGTGCTCGGTTGTCTTGTCAGTGGTGTTCAGTTGTCTTTTCGTTGGTGCTCAGTTATTTTGTCAGTGGCGCTCAGCTTTCTTATCATTGGTGCTCAATTTAAAGTTCTGGACAACCAACCGGTTTAAATGACCAATGACAAGTCATGACTGTCATTCGAGGTGATCATAGTCTATAATACAATTTTAATGCCGACAAAAATAAATGTTTTAATGCATATTATGTCTAGCTATGTCCTCCCCCCCCCAAGTCCCCGCCACTCCTCTTTTGTTCTATCCCCATGTTAATTAATGACGTCAAACACCGACGTCAGAGTGGTGGCAAAATGAAACCAAGCCTTCCCAGCTGTTTGATCAAATGTTCATCAAAATTAGAATCCCCCCCACATATTCAGTGTCGCACAGGTAATCGGATTGTAATCGATACCAAATTAAAGCTGCAAGTTAAATTCTGCCCCCTCTCAGGAGATTAAGCGGTAGAAAGACACGCAGACGTTGCGATTTCTGTACAGCCCTGGAGAAAGGAAGTCTGTTTCCCTTTCCTCAGAGGATCATTGATGTGTCTTCTTTACCTACATCTTATCCATCTCCATGCTCTGGAATAGAGGTTACCAACATTTCTTCGTATCTGTGCCCCTGCACGTCACTAGACAGTTCTGCGTATCCCTTCAGACTACAAAATTTAAAAAAAAAACATCTACAGAGGGAACATTAACTTTTTCCAGATGTTTCGAATGTCATAAATGTTTTAGATGTATAATATCACCAAAAGACTGCGTATTACGCCCCATAAAATTTCGCTTTGAGTTTCCTCGCTGAAAAAAAAATCCCTGGTAATCTACATTAGTTCTTGCTATGTAAAGTCACTGCTATTATTTTGAGAACCTAGTAGTTAAAAACAAGTTCACATGGATGCATGGGAAAAGGATGGGGAGAAACTCTGTTTGTGTGATGTTCTTTTTTTTGTCCTTTCTGTATTTTTCTAAATTATTTTGTGCCTCAGAACCGCCAGATACACTGCTAGTACGGTACAATCAATCAATCAGTCACTTACTAATGTCTTTGTTCATTAGTATGCTCTTTGACTAACCCCTGGAGTTTGCACCCCTTGGCGCATGGCGCACCCCCAGTGGCACAATCACCCTAGGCTGAAAACCTTTCTTCTTGAAGTAATTTAATTTAATTTAATTTAATTTCCTTATAAAAGGGATGCTCAGCATTTCACAAAGAAAAACAGAATTTTGGGTTGATGGTCTGGCTTGTCCAGATTCGACTCTGCATTCCACTTTTTTATGTATCTAAAAACCGCAAGTTTAACCATGCATTTTCTGTGGCCCAGAGGAACAAGCTGCAAGGAATAAAAACATTGGAGGTTGAGGGTTCGAATTCTTTTAGAGGATTACAAAATCAACAGAAGGACGCTTAAGAGTCATGACCCGAGTATGGTCCGGCCCACTTAAAATGTCAAAGACCAAAACACTTGCTAGATGGGGGTATCTTCCACGGAAGATATTCTGTTGCCTCGCTCTCAAATTAAGAGCGTTTCCTCTCTAAGGACAGCCTATAATCGAAAAGTCGAACGTAGAATCTCAAGTCGGAAGTGCAGTAAAATGTTCAAAGATCCCTGATCTGGGGATTTGGAAGAGATATACCTTAAATTAAACTTGGACGATGGATCGGCAAAGCGCTGAGAAGTGGCTGAGTGACAGATCGGTTGTGGACCCGATAGATACAGTAGCTGCCGCCACATGGCTTCGCAGGGAGATGCCAGTAGATAAATTTATCTGTTACCTTCCCAGCAATTAAGCCCCCCNCCCCCCCACCTCACCACGCCACGCCCAGCCCCAGGTCTCTGTTTCCGTATCGTCCGCCGTTCAGCCAGAAAATGCCATTTTGAACGTTCATTTCAACAGTGGCCATTGCCCAGACTTTTCACTGCACGTCGATCCTAAATTTTATAGAGATGAAGCACGGTAGTGTTTAAAAAAAAAAGTTCTGGAGATACTAATTGCACATCGACGCTTTCAGTGTTTAATTTTTACTAAAAAATGTATCATTTACATTAAGCTTAACTAAGTTTGGCAATTTTTGTACTGTTTTATCGGATACGTTGTTTTAATATTATCTCCAAAGGTTTGCTCCAGGCCTACTACATACCCACACACAACTATGGGTCTTGCGATCAAATCGAGGCGATCTCTCAGTGGCAGAGGCATTTAGTTGGTATTTAATTATAACAAATCGTCAGTTTATTTGAATGACCTGTCTTATTAATAAGCATACATACCATCGTTGATTTGTGCTGCTGCTTCCCCCTTCACCACCAAATTAGAAGCTGTAACTTGTCAACGTCTCGTCATATCCGTAATCGATATTTTGCTCATAAAACATCAATGACAACATCGATTATTTTGCATCAGATACCTTCCACCTTTACACCAAATTGTGAGAGGAAAACGCTAGAAAGGAAGAGGGAAGCCACCGGATGAAAGTGTTAGGAATCGCAAACTTATCGGACGTTTCACAGCTTAGGCTAGTGGTTTTCACCCTTACGAAGTCGGGGACCCTGTTCTCTACCAGAGAGTCCCGTGTGGTCTAGTCACTCTAGTCTTAAAATCACTCATTTGTGGCTGTATGTGCAATCCTTCCATTAATTTGCGCATTGCGTTAATTACAGTAAACACGGCTAGTTTTTTGTTGTTGTTGTTGTTGTTGTTGTTGTTGTTGTTGTT
>JAWQUT010000501.1:148701-160053 GCA_033807755.1 Ellobium chinense
GGGGGGGGGGGGGTTCCCGTAGTTAATTCATTGAGTTCAGTAATGAAAGGATTATGCAAACGGCCACCGGTCTTGGTCAGATAAAGAAAGTTCGGTCTATTACTATATTTTTGTTCGTGTAGACTACATCTAGTATGTGAACCGCAAGCTTGCTTTGATTAAAAGGCACATGTGTACTATGGTTTCTCTTCCTCACTTTAGAGTGGGAATATGTTTATGTGTGCTAGTGTCTTTTCTCTTCTACTCCGAAGGGGTTTTACCAATCTCCTTTGTACCCCGCAGGCATGTCTCTGACAGGTTGCGAACCCTTTATTTAAGCCTAACGTTTCATACCTATGAAACATGAAACATACGGTTAACCTGACTTAAATGTAGTCTATCAAAGGACCAAAAACTGTGCATAATGACAAAGGAAAAGAAAGGATGAAAAAAAAAAGTAAATTGCACTCAAACTTATTACCAGGGCAACGAAAGCGAATCAACTGTAGCACCATCATACAACATACCCCACTACTATATGTATATGAAGTGAGAACTTGTCAAAGTCACTGCATGGCATTGAGGCGCAGAGCAAAAGCTCACGGGAGATTGGATCAGTAACAAAAACAACAACATCAATGGATATGAAACGCAACTGAACATCGGCTGTGTTAGTTTGATCCCTGCAATACCAGTACATGTACTAATAAAATAGCAAGCCACGTCCCTTGCTGAAAACGGAAGTATCAGTCTCTAACTCTAAGCAAGCCAAAATGGCTGCGACTAAAGAGGAAGACACGGAACACATTGCACTGACTTGCGAGTGATGTTTGCTATACTATCTTAGTCTTATTAATAAGCATACATACCGTCGTTGATTTGTGCTGCTGCTTCCTCCTTCAACAAAAGACTGTTTGATAAGAGGTTTCACCACCAAATTAGAAGCTGTAAATGGTTGCCGCTATGTTGTCGAGTTGTTTTTTTCTTCCGGTTTTGTACCAATGACGACACAGTTCTAACAAAGAAGTAGCAGGTGTGCACCCTTCCTCACTGTGACTGGCGAGCACCACACGAAAACGTCCCTTCTTTCAAGAACTAACTGCTCACAGAAGACAAAGACGGCCCCTTTTGCGACAACACAATGTTCACACAAATATAGACTTGTTCAAGCGACCACCTGTAAATCGTGGCCACCTGCTCAGGTGACCGTGTCAGGAAAAACAGCGTGTAAAGCGACCATCCACTAGCTAATCTTAAAACTTCAAAAGGATCATTCAAGTATAACCAGACTAGAGGACTTTCTTTCTAGTTTAACCCTCTAAGATCCAAGAGTGAACATACCGTTAGAAAATGTATTTTTATATGTACTGAGTAAAGAGTCCACATGGCTTTGTTTAATACAATATTAGAGACAAACGTTTAAAAATCTAAGCATAGTTATCATTCTGTGGTCACAGAGGCCATATTGTAGGAGTATAGTATGCTGGTTCTTTGAGGACTACCTTTTATCATAAATATATTCTCCAAACTCATGTGCCAAATATGGAACAGTAGGCCCTAGAGGGTTAAAAGTACGATTTCCTTTTTTAAGTACGCCGTGTGGCAGCTCCAAACCGGCTTGGGACTCAGAGAAATAGTTATGGGTGTTTCTTCTTTACAAACCTCGACCACCGAATATAAAGCTATGCAAAGGGATCACACTTGCAGGATGACTGCTTTTGAATAGTTCAAAATGAAATTACCATATTACGCAGGTTCGGCTGTAATGTAAGGAAAGTGTTTGTGGTCCTCTCTGATAGAGCTCTTGATAGCTTATACTTTGATTATCAATTACAGATGAATAGATGAGGGCAGTACCTTGATATTGAGATTTTTTTTTTTAATTTTGAAAGGTGGTAGGAGAGGGGAGAGTGAGACTCAAACCGGCGACTTTTGCCTTATGGCCATATCCTCATTCTCGCTTTCTTCCTTCCTTCTGAATAAGATCCTCGAGTCTGCCCGTCGATCCCTTCATCCTACTGTAACTTGAGTGAGGGGATATGTTTATATTTGCTAGTGTCAGTATTGAAGGTTGGGTTCCCACTTTCCTTCACCTTTTGGTCTGTTCTACGCCTAAGGGGTTATACCAATCTCATCTATCTACATCCACCTGCTTTGACATTTAGCTTCAGTATCTGAGGTGTGCCTTCAGGGGCGGCTACACCTTTTTTGGATCACTTACCCTCAAGTTTCTTTTGAACATAAGCGGGGATGATGACAAGAGCAAGATAAAGTGAAGGAAACGACCCTTGTCTGTATCCCCCGAACAGTTTAAATGAGGAAGGGGAGAGAAAACGAGAGGGAGAGAGAGGCCGAGCCAGAGAAACTGCTCAAACACACAAGAAAATAGTCTTCCCTTGGTTGCCCGTCATTCGCTTACTAAGATCCCAGCTGCTTTCCATGAATGAAATTATATTTATAACTGACAATATGTGCCATTATCCCGCAACTTCTCTTTCCTCTTCCTCCTCCCTCCCTCCCCTCAACATACACATACACACCAAACTTTCTCTTTTACTGCGTCAATGCTTTCTTCCCATGGCAGAGGTGTAGCTAAGGAAATGCCAACCTGATTTGATTGGCTTACCCCTTGATGCCATCGGCCAGTCTCATCTACCTCTCCACATCCTCGGGACCCCACAGGTAGTGAATCCGTATATCAGCGACTGGAATCTTTGTTGATATACATGTATGTAGATAGTGCTTGAACTTCCGTGTTTCTTACAACACACGGTTCTGTTTGTTCGCATTGTAGATATCCCATTATCCCATTCATGATAATAGTGCTGGAATACATTAATAATGGCTGTCAGTAAGTATTCGTGTTATACGTGTTTGGTTATTAGCAGTAGCACTGTCTACGTCCAGGCAGTGAGTAAATTACATGGTCAGAACACGAATTTTTTTTAAATCGAGAGTAAGTGGCATTAATTTGTGTGCTGCATGAAGGAGGACATGTTTTGACCAACGTAATTAAATATTTTATCCACCGGTTTAAAAATAAAAATTAAAAACTTGAAATGAAATAGCTGTTCTTCCACCAGTTCCAGTTTTGCAGGTTTCTGGCCATGACATCGAGTTACTCAAATTTCCACCACAATAAGCCCATTTTTTTTTCGCATTTTTTTTATCTGACACGCCTTTTGCTTTTCTATTATCCGCATGCTTCAAGCAAATGATTACGGAACTCTCCACTGATAAAAATCATCCATATGCCCCTTGGGCGCGGTGTGGCTTAATACATAGACTATGGGTCGATTGCGCTACTCTGCCTGGAGATGTCTTTGTTTCCCCTTGAGAATGCACGGAGAAAAAGTTAGGAATCCAGTGACAGTATGCGTAATCTAAACGTTAACCACGGTGAACACCACTACGAGGGTAGGGAAGCAAACTATCGTATCTCGAGATACGGCCATGTTTAGATACGATAGTTTGCTTCCCTACCCTCGTAATGTTTCAGGAGTTTCCCATGGTTACCGCAGTGCGTTAACTAACGGAAGGGTTATGTATACGGCCACCGAGTTTGACGTCTAATGGCTAAATCTACGATAAAACCCCTCAATCACCTTTGAAGACCATAATTATTAGTACTCTTTTTTACTTTGACTTTGACTCTGTTCAGAAAACAGCAGGAAACAATACAGTGTACATTGATATCACGTGTATTGTGAATCACACAACGATACTTTATAGTATAGACTACGTGCATGTTTAGAGGGGCTTTGCCATCTCCATTACAAGAATATCAGAATAAATTTACAAATGTTTCTAGAGCTTTTCACACTCAACACTACTGGCAATGTTAGAATATGAAATTCCACGGGAAGAACTCTAAATCTCGAGTCAGGACATAGCTCTACAGTAATAAGATTTGCAAGCCACACTATCGTTCCTGCCACTGTGTCTGGTGTCTGTCTGCCTCATAACAGTGGAAGTCTTTCAGACCTGTTCTGTTTATAGTTAGCGTCGGTGTCACTCCCATGAGCGGCGTGTGGGAGCTGTCTGCACGCTATGACCCCACAAAATACATGTAGCATGCTCTGGTTGCCATGGAGACGTGTAATTCAAAGAAATCAAAAGATAAACTTTGGAATGATGAGTTACAAGGGGGGCTAACCCGGCTTGCAGGAAGCAGGAAACGGGATACTGCATTAACAACTTCCGTGTTGTCCGTGCTGAAGTATAAAGTCGTATCTCACAAATTTCTTTATGTATTAATATTGGTAGTAATTACTACATACAAATATTGGTAACATTCGCTGTGTACAAGTGTTGGTAGCAATTACTACCGGTATGTAAAAAATATTGGTAATAATGACTATATACAAATACTGGTATCAGTTACTATATAATACAAATACTGGTATCAATTACTATATACAAATACTGGTACTAATTACCATATACAAATACTGGTATCAATTACTATATACAAATACTGGTATCAGTTACTATATAATACAAATACTGGTATCAATTACTATACACAAATACTGGTACTAATTACCATATACAAATACTGGTATCAACTACTATATACAAATACTGGTACCAATTACTATATACAAATACTGGTATTAATTACCATATACAAATACTGGTATCAATTACTATAAATACAAATACTGGTATCAATTACCATATACAAATACTGGTATCAATTACTATATACAAATACAGGTATCAATTACTATATACAAATACAGGTATCAATTANCTATATACAAATACTGGTATCAATCACTATATACAAATACTGGTATTAATTACCATATACAAATACTGGTATCAATTACTATATATACAAATACTGGTATCAATTACCATATACAAATACTGGTATCAATTACCATATACAAATACTGGTATCAATTACTATATACAAATAATGACGTTAGTTTTTATATATAAACACTGGTAATTATCTCTCTCTCTCTCTCTCTCTCTCTCTCTCTCTCTCTCTCTTTATATATATATATATATAGCAGGTTATTCTGATTAGGCCGGCTCCCGTTGTAAAGGAGTAGTTTCGTAAAAAAAAAGTATTATTATTATTAACATTATTAACAGTTCATTTGCTATTACAACCAAGAATATCTGTGGTGAAAGTAGACTTACAAGGTTTTAGTCTAGATCTAGTTTATTACCTAAAACTTTATATCATTGTTCAGTAACGGTAATCCAAATATTCCACTTTTCCCAAGCTGGATAAATGTATGACAGCTCTGGACTCTTAGAATAAACAGCAATGCGCCTTCTTACTCCACTCCCACACCGTGAAGTGAGAAATAGTACATAATTACGCATATTCACAGCATAACGTAAACATATTTCCTAAACAACACATGAAATATCACCAGCTAAAAATACTCTTTAAAAGCGTATACACACAAATACAGATGGAAAAAAAAAAGCATACACACAGAAATACATAGAGATCAATATCCTTTTCGTTTTTAGCTGTTGTTTTTTGTACTCTAGAGTTTTAATGTGTCATCAATTTTTTTGTTGTTGTTTAGGACCACAAAGCATCAGTACATGATCAAATATGAAAATAGTTAGATTTAGGACGTGATAGAAGGTAAAAGAAATGTCAGGGTAGGGACGAAACGCAAACTTGATGTGAAGAAAAATAAAAGGGAGGTTGAAGGAAAGTGAATGCATGGACTAGGAAATGGATCCGTGGTCTAGGAAATAGGTCCCAGTACGTGACTGCTCAAGAGCGAATTTAGAGCGGAAGAGGTTGTGGGATTGGAGAACGGACGGGAGCGGAAGAAGATGAAGGTTGGCTAAAATTAAAGCCTTTAAAGTAGGCATTGGCACAAGCCGGTTCGTAAACATAGTTTGCGACCCCAGAAGGGCTAGCGTAAGAGGGTATGCAGAGACTGGAAAATCTGAAAACCACGAAGAACGCGTAGAATAACAGGATTAAAAGCAACGGGAAGTCATAGTCGGCAAGTTATGCTGTGTGTCCGTTCATACGCTCCGAATTCGTAAGGAAATGAGCGAGGAAGTGAAACACAGTTATGTCTTGAGTGCCGTTTTCTTTACTCTCTCACATGTTCCCTCTTTGCATCCCCAGAAAAATTACTTTTTTGGAAGAATTCGGTCCTCTTCGTAACTAAAAAGTGTTACCACATGAATTTATCCAGTATTGTTGACATATAGCGTCGACTTCCACACAAATAACGTTTGGAGAAAAAAGCACCATCACATTTTAATTGTATGGAGAGACCTAATTCTTTCTTCATAGATGAAAAATGGAAAATACGACTTTTATTTACCCGTGGAGAAACTGATTTACAAGGTAAAGTGTTATACATCTCATTCATAATAAACACACATTAAACAGTGCAAATTATGCATGAAAATACATAATATAAGATATGAAACACCCAACAAAGTCATTGCTGGTCGACCGCGGTGCAGCGCTTTGGTCTCCTCCCAGCTCTAAAGCCAGGTACTCATTTACAACTGAGTCGAGTGAGGAAAAGGGTAGTGAAGTGTCTTTCCTCAGAAAAAATTTCAGGATCCGAAGTTTTTGAACTCCTACAGGGATTCCAAAAATATAATCAAAATCATCATCAAAATCTTGCACAACTACGATACCAACCTTTGTATCTAATCCCCGGAATATGGATTTACACGTCAGCAAGACGAATATTACCCCTCCTCTCCCCCCCCCCCCCNNNNTTTTTTTTTCCTTATCTTCCATCACTCTACCTCATCCATAGGCTTATAAGAATTCACTCCACCTATGGAGGGCCAAGTGATAAAAGCCTCAGTATTTGAATTGAGAGTATAAAATGAGATCGAATCCACCTTGGCATAGTAACAGTAAACAGTGGCAGGGGTAGGACAGAGGAATGCCCTGTATCTCGTCTCACATTCTCATATCAACGAAGTGTTGAAAGAAGAGAGGTTTCACAACCAGTCAAAATCAGGCTTATGTCGCTAGATAAGGAATTGAGATATCAGGCTCTGGAAGGTGATAAGGGCTCCAGTCTCGAATCTCTTTTCGTTGCAGAAATCGCGAGTGTAATCATTTGCGAATATAGAACTAACTGTAGATAATTGGAAACAAATGGAGATAACAAAGTGTAGAAAAAATTGTATTTAATCTTAGATAAATCTGAGTTTTCATGAAGTAGAATAGTTGACTCTTAGAGTAAGCAAATTGTTTATCAATTTCTATATATCTCAGAATCTGTTCCATTGCATGGAAGTGATACCCCATGTGATCATTTGATTCCAAACAATCATACCTCGGGTCAGAATAATGTGAGGTCAAAACATTTTTCCCTTAATATAAAGAGTTCATATCATACCAATAGAATGATTTTGTCAAAGAGCAACTTATGCCTCATTCTGGCAAGCTGCCCGACACAAGGCAAGATCGAAACTGGTATTTTCTCTCAGGAGACTGATGTCTGTACTAGCTGAAACACACAACGTCTCGCGAATATTCTGTTAAGCCCTAAATAATTGTCTGGTAATTGAAACCTTCATCTCACGCAGGTGTAGTGAGATTTTTGTTACTCTTGATAAAGAAACCGAAATAATTAATTGTGTTTGGTTGATGTGCATGTTCATTTTTTTAGAGTAGCTCGAATGTTGAGCGTGTTATTTTTTGGTCGTGACTGGTTCAAGATTCAAAAGCCCAACACATTGTTATGTGTCATCTATATGGTCATGAATGTTTGTCCTTATACCGGGCATTGTACTCTAGAGAATAAACGTTTAACTTATGAACAAAGCACTCTATTCATTTATTGTTTCATGCTGCTTATGCACGAAATTACAACGACAAGGATGGCGAAAAAAAAACCAAAAACACACAAATTCTTTACATGTACATCATATGCGCTGGAGCGGCTTCCTGCTGCTGCATTGATATCAAATTTAATTATGACACACCGCAAGTTCATTGTAATATTATTAATATGTTTCAAACACACGAGCCCAAGCAGACACGGACATTCGCTATACTTTGTTTCAAAACTTTAAAAAGCTACACAACTGGCATGTAAAACTGTGCAACTCCTGGCAAATTATCAACTTTGGCAGATAGGTACAAAGGTATGAGTATTCCTTTTTTTTTATTTGTTTTCGTTTGTTGTTGTTGTTTTTTATTTCTCCTTTTTCATACTTTCTGAACTGTTGGTATGTATTGTAATGTGATTGGCTTCGGCCTAAATAAACTTGAACTTGAACTTGTAACGAGATAGCTCCATGCATCAAGGGACATGAAAACATCAACCGGAAGAGACTAAGAGCTAACAAAAAGGCACGAACAAAAGAACATTCTGTTGATTCGAGTGTGAAGTTGAGAGAGAGAAAGAGAAAGAGAGAAAGAGAGAGAGAGAGAGGAGAGAGAGAGAGAGAGAGAGAGAGAGAGAGAGAGAGAGAGAGAGAGAGAGAGAGAGAGGAAAGGCAGAATGTGAATTGCTTGTTGAAAATATTGCTATTTTGCTCATTTACAGCAGATAGTTGTCTGAGCTGAGCTCAATAAACATGTTGTTATTGAAATTGTTATTGTTATCGAGCCATGATAACAAAAGAACATTCTGTTGATTCGAGTGTGAAGTTGAGAGAGAGAGAGAGAGAGAGAGAGAGAGAGAGAGAGAGAGAGAGAGAGAGAGAGAGAGAGAGAGAGAGAGAGAGAGANAATGTGAATTGCTTGTTGAAATTATTGCTATTTTGCTCATTTACAGCAGATAGTTGTCTGAGCTCAATAAACATATTGTTATTGTTATTGTTGTTGGTATTGTTATCGAGCCATGACAACAACGTTGGGACACATAGAAGTAAAGCTGCTTTTTGCTTCGGCCTAAGGGGTGGAGTGAGGTGAGCTGAGGCGGGAGAGAGAGAACACAAGGGCAGGATTCTGATAGCCAACATCTATGGCCGTATGCATAATCCGTACGTTAGTTAACACAATGCGGTAACCACGGGAAACTCCCAAAACATTAGTAGTATTCACTGTGGTTAACGCAATACGTTAACTAACGTATGGATTACGCATACGGTCACTGGTATTATTGTGTTCAACGGAAAAATGTATTTTGCAGATCTCTAGTTACCGGAGAATATTGCTGGATCCACACGATAGGACTGTCCTTTAAGTCTACAGCAAATGCAGGGGTCTTGATTGTAAATATTATGAGACTCTAGAAAAAAAAAACTGGGCTATAAAAAGATGCTGCTTGTGATACACATGGTAGGATATCCTCAATTTTATCCCCTATGGTATTTTGGAATTTCAAATGAAGCTGAACGTGTAGCAGATAAACAGTTTCTAGCCTTTTGACAAACTTTTAAATGTGCCTTTGGGTACCCATTTCCTTAACATTAATTCCTTAACTAAATTCAATCAGCTCAGTTTAATGGTAACTGAGTATAGAGAAAGTTACGGTTAAAAGGAGTAGCGATTATTTTGTGAGTTTTCAGTAGAACTATATCCCTTTATTCAGTCGGAAATATTGTCATTATCTGGACTGTGAATAAGTGGAGTTGACTATACTGCGATTCAAATCTTAGAAGTTAAGACAAACAGAATCTATTCTTAGTTAAATACCCATGCTACACATGCAACCGATTAAATCTATTGTCTCAGTTCGATTGGAGCATTCGGGCAGAGAGTTTATTCTGATAGAAGAATTTTTATTTTTGCTACACATCCAAAAAGATGCGGAAAAACATTTTAAATGGCAGAATAAAACAAGTCAGATTGTATTTTTACCGCTGCATAATTGCACATCGTAGTTATCTGGATGAATATGATTTTTATGGCCCCCAGACATACTTTCAAACAATGATCCAAGGTTTAGCTGCACTATTTTTAGGCAAATATTATTAGTGTATGTTGTGATTGTACACCGGCAACCTAAAATCGTTTATCAACCTTTCTTTAAGCGTCATCGGGGATAGGAATATAAGGGAAATTGCTTGGGTCCAAGATTACCTCCCTATAACAGTCTTTTGCTTCGACAAAATACCTAGATGAAGTCCAACTTTGCTACCAAATTTCATGTAGTCCTAAAATGCTTGGTAACTTTGGGTTCTCTTACAAACACATTATCACATAGTCTCACGCGTAAAATCGTGACGTTTTTGGCAGAGATAGGTAAGACTGTATGAATGCTTTTTCAAGCACACTCTACATAACGCTCATAAAACTACAATTGCACATAAGCAAAATGTTGTCAGTTAAGTTATTTGCTTTTGCCCAAAAGATTCTTGTACATTTTTGCAGTGATTGTGTAGAGGACTAAAATTTTGTTCACTGCAAAAAACGATTTTTTCACATCGTCCCTAGTCAAACACTGTCATAATTTGTAGTCTCATAGCGCCTAGATAAAGTGATTCATATTCATCTCCTTGACATTTTGTATACATTTTTTTTTTTTTTGAGGGAAACAAAACTTTATTTTACATGCAATATTTTCTTAGACACTGAAATGACGACTAGTCATATAGAAGACCACACAAAATTTCAGACTTTTAGCTTAAATACAGTTGTAAATAATGTATTGGCAAAAATGTCGATTCACGAATTCTGAAGGAGACGATTATCGATTATTGTAACATTTGTGATGCTTGTTGTTTGTTTGGGCTAGTGCCCCCCCCCCCTTTCCTTTGCTATACTGTCCTGGACCGTGGCTGCGGTCCTTCATGATTCGAGAATGTTGCAGTAGTGGCTGACCTTCTTGGGATCAGTTTGTGTTTTTTTTTCTCTCTTTTAACTAAGGCGGCAGTGCGCTACGCTCCCGTCCCGCCCGCTAGTGTTGAGGCTGTCTAGCGGCCGTGGTGTATGTATTAGATCCAAGCTCGACCGTATAGTGCTTTGAGTAAACGCAGTATTAGCCTTCCCGAAGGTTCGAGTGGGGCCGCGATCGGCATGTTTTGATTCTGATTAGCCTGGAAGTTGCTGCTCCTACCTTCTAGACTAGCATGTTTGTTTGGGCGCATCATATGATGATGACGTCATTTATTCCAGAATTTCTACTGAAGTTAGTATAAAAGGGGAGAGAGAGAGAGTTGAGAGTTGGCTGTACGGTCTGTGCATAGTGAATTAGTTGCTGGTTACACCTTGTTACCAATAAAGAAGTATTCTGTTTCCTGCACAGCAGATTTGGTTTGTGTATCAACGTAACAATGTCAGTAGCGTTTCTAAGGAGAAGCTATTGTATTCATTGCCTCTTCACTACACTCCTATACTGATCGACGCTTGCTCGCTACAATTATTATTAATTATATTACATCATTCGAGCTCAAGTTTCCATCTGTAAGACTTACACAATATTATATGTAAAGCCGTACCCTCCCCCCCCC
>JAWQUT010000501.1:204100-255819 GCA_033807755.1 Ellobium chinense
ATTAACCACGCTCTTTCTTTTCCCCAGTCCCTCTCAGAGATGATGGAAGAACCCATCTTACCTCAAACACAAAACTGCCGACAGACAGGCTTAAGATTCTGGAACTGAGCTACATGCGGAGTGGGTCTACACTGTGTGGAGATATTTTGCAGGTGAGCTGAGCTAGCATAAAATTAAATTGGCCTGATTTCAGTTGTGCTGATATAATACATAGCCAGTTCAAAGGGCCACAACCCTGTCAAAATCAAGAAGGCGTTACTAACAAAAATAATCTCAGTTATAATTATGAATGGATCGGGGGCATGGCACTCTTTTTGCTCACACGGTTAACTGCGAAATCGGTGTATGCAAAATTGGGTCGGAACCGTCATCCTGCATGAAATTTAATAGAAGAGGTTTAACGTCAACGTCTGTTCGCCGATAGTGCAAGAATTCCCATTAATAATGTATGGGCATGTTTATCACGCTTTCCCCATTTCGCCTTTTTCACGGATGAGGTTAAAATTTCGATTTCTGCTTTTCGTTCATTGATGACACCATGCTGTTTTTAAGTCACAGAACATTGTAGCAACGAGTAAAACGAAAATGTAGTCATCCAGTAGTGTCCTGTTTACTGAGCGAGAGTGCAAGCTGGATCACTATATTGCTACTGCAGCACAATATAAAGATCTTCATGTAGCAGACAATCTCATCATTGCCACCTAATGTCCCATTCACAGAATGGGTGTCCATGCTATATAATAAACTAATATTGAGGCTGTTTATGGGCATAAATCACATGCAAAGTGTTTTGCTCGCAGGAAAATAAATGAATGGGCGGGTGATGCGATAAAATTTGGGGAAGAGCGATGGCGAAAAATCCGGTAAAAATACAAAGGATTAAAACTGAATTCGGATTCATGTTCCGCCATCATGACGAGCCATAAATAGTGCAGAAAAGTAGCCTACACCGAACTGTCAAAGCGTGTATCTGATCTAATTTGGAGCGTACCACGTTATCAAACCACAAAGACCATGTCTTGTTTAGTACGGTAACAAAATAATAGGGGGGACCGATGTCATAACCCTTTCCCTAGGTAACGCACTGCGGTAACCACGGGAAGCACCCAAATCAAAGTATGTTTACTGTAGTTCATACAGTACGTTATGCATATGGATTATACATACAGGCACAGTGGTTGTATTCATCATTATGGTACAAAAGTAAATGCACTAACAAGGATTAACGCCAACAACCAAAAAAAAAAAATCGAAATTTTATAATCATAAAGGGGCATTTACACGTGGGGATTGGTCGCATGCGAGAAAACTCGCGACTTCTCTCACGCAATTTCTCCCCAACTTATTTCCATTTACACGTGGCGATCTCATTGATACAAATCCCATGACCCAACGCCAGTCTGCAACTTGTACGGATTTTTGCTACGGTGGGGTAGGTGGCCAATTGACAACCCATTTTCAAACCAAAATTGAACACAAAATTCGCCTCTAGTAAGTTATTGGAAAAATCGTGAAAAAACAGTGAATTGGATGCAAAAGCAGATTTCCTTCATTTCAACAGTGAAATGACGGTTCTACATTAGAGAAATGTGTTGAAAAATCACTCGTAGGTAAAGCAAATGACCCGGTGGCAGCACGCACTCGAACACAGTGCCAGTGCAAAACAATGTGTGTCGTTTTAATAATCGCCATTTTTTTAATCTTTTGAATAAAGCATTAAATCGAGGTCTGTACGCGTAGACTTTGTTAATTTTGATACGCTGATTACGAAAATGTCATCAGTTTTAAGCAAGAATGAGCATTTAACTATTTATTTGCAATTAAAAATCACCCCACTCACGAAAACATCAAAGGAAGCCGCCACGTGATTTAGTGGCTACCGATCGCACGCCCAAAAATCAAGCAGCGCTTGATTTCTGGGGACACGCGATTTTTCGTATTGAGTTCATGCAATTTGGCATTTACACGTGGCGATTTCTCGCCATGATCCTTGCTCGGGACGGATCTCGGGGATAAATTGCTACGTGTAAATGGGCCTTAAGGATTGCGTTAACTATTTAAGTAATTGCGTCCAGTAGTTTTCGGTTCAAATATTTATGTTGTGAATGTTTCTCTGCACTGTGCTTTATGATGATATCTACTCACGTTCCTACATTATGTGAAGAGTCCCCATCTGTCTTTGACGACCGCAAGCAGACGGTGACCCATTTATCCATGCCATTCGCCACACTCATTCCACGTCTGCCTAAGCTTGTTTTGGTTTTTTGGATGATGTTTATATTACTTTTATCTAGTATTAATCCTCTTTATCCTATTAAAAGAAGGAGAGTTAGGTTCGTTATTATACCCCAGTTTAAGGAGCTAACCCATATCTGCCTCAATGTTTTGCTTTGAGGTCAACACAGGCTGAGAGCGCTAAATTTCTCGAAAGCTAGAAAAAAAAATATGACGTAGGCAAATGTGGATTGAGCGTGACGCAGTCATCCATCCCTTTCACACCAAAGACGAGAAATCTAGACAGAATAAAATTGCTTACACGTGCGCTCTAAGCCGTTTCTCCCTTTCTTTCTTTCTTTCTCTCCCTCTCTCTTTCTCTCTCTCTCTATCTCTCTCTCTATGTCTGTGTTAATTCAGTTTAATATGCTCTGCAATGTTTCATTCAACAGATGAGAATCATTTGATTAATTCCCCGCTGTGGCAAAAAACATGAAAATAACAACATCAAAGCAAAAGGGGAATGGGCGTCTGCGAGGAGCGTGTTTTTCGCAAATTTATTCTCTCTATCAGAGGCGTTCCCAAATTTTTTACGACATAACAGCAAAACACACACACACACACACACACACACACACACACACACACACACACACACAACTATATATATAGTTGTGTGTGTGTGTGTGTGTGTGTGTGTGTGTGTGTGTGTGTGTGTGTGTGTATGGTATGTGTGTGTGACTGTTACTAAGTAAAGGGATGGCTTTGTGTGCTGGGGTACGCTTGACGCAAGAAGGAACATTTGGCCAGTGGCCGCTGTGGCACGCGCGGGTTACGAAGAATCTGGAGTTATTTCCCCCTCTTTTAACTTCCGTTCAAAAAGTTCTAGTTATTATGAATCTTTTTAGGTCCACCTTAATAGATTGAAATAGCCTATTTCTATATCATCGCATATAAACACCAACCGATGTACTGTTTTTCTATAATGTCTCATAAATCCCACAATTAGTATAATGATATTTCTCATGCTTGTCTTTTTAAGCCCATCTGAAGTACCGATATTCCTGTTTACGTTGTTTTTTTTTTTGGCCCATCCCAATGATTTATTATTCCTATTTCATGTCTTTTTTTAGGCCTAGACAATCGAGGTACTGATATTCCTATTTCATGTCTACTTAGGCCACTTTAACATCTTGATATTCCTACTGTATGTCAGTTAGGCCGCTTATAACTTGATATTTCTATTTCATGTCTATTTAGGCTTTTTTCACATTTTGATATTCCTACTGCATATATGTTAGGCCACTTCAGTATCTTGATTTTCCTATTTCATGTCGGTTAGTCCAATTTAATATCTTGATATTCCCATTTCATATCGGTTAGTCCAATTTAATATCTTGATATTCCTATTTCATGTCGGTTAGTCCAATTTAATATCTTGGTATTCCTATTTCATATCGGTCAGGCCACTTTGATATCTTGATATTCTTGATTCATCTCTTGCAGGCCAGCCCTGATGTATTTTATGTGTATGAGCCCTTGCTGTATTTTCTTGACTTGCAAATGCCGGACAGGGACGAGACATTCTATGCGGATATTAGGTACTTCTTCTGCACTGTGTCATTGGTGGACACGAGCTGCCCACCGTCATCACTATCACTATCATCATCGCTATCATTAACATCATCATTCTCATCATCATTATTTGCAATACATTTATCCGCACTGGAACTAAATAAGTAAGGCAAAAAAACTATAACAATTTAACAAATTTAATACACTAATTTTCGGACTGGGGTCCTTCTTCATATGTAGGAAATAAATGAACTAAGAATGACATGTCATGAAAAAAAAAATTGATCAATAGTCATGAGAAAGCTTGAACAGCAAAGGAACGGAAACAAGGCGAACAGTAACAATGAAGGTGAACAGTTGAACAGGACTCAGCAAGTATACAATAATTTCTTTACAACCAGACGAAAAACCATAACTATTTACTATCAGTTTCACTAACTTAAACACACGTATTCTAACTGTCACACAACCTCCAACCAACCCCCTCCCCACTCTTCTCTCTCCCCCCCGCGCCCGGGCTTGGCTTTGAGAGGTCAAGGAAATGTAATATCTCTCTGAACATTTAATAGTGAATCAGTGTCATCATTATCATCATATGATGAAAACAAGAAATAAGGTTAGTATAAATAAACCTTAACAGAACAATTTCACTACGATAAACTATTTCGGATATAGATTCCTCTTCAGGTATAAATTTAAAATGATGTGAACCTTACATGAAAATATCACAAATTTTAACGAAATTCCTGCGGACATCATCATCATCCTCATCATCATCGATATCGTCATCAGTTTCAAAATAACAGATACTCTCAGACTAAGCACATCGAACAATTTAATAAAATTTAANTGTGTGTATGGTATGTGTGTGTGACTGTTGCTAAGTAAAGGGATGGCTTTGTGTGCTGGGGTACGCTTGACGCAAGAAGGAACATTTGGCCAGTGGCCGCTGTGGCACGCGCGGATTACGAAGGATTCTGGAGTTATTTCCCCCTCTTTTAACTTCCGTTCAAAAAGTTCTAGTTACTATGAATCTTTTTAGGTCCACCTTAATAGACTGAAATAGTCTATTTCTATATTATCGCATATAAACACCAACCGATGTACTGTTTTTCTATAATGTCTCATAAATCCCACCAATAGTATAATGATATTTCTCATGCTTGTCTTTTTTTTTTTAAGCCCATCTGAAGTACCGGGCCAAAATTTTAAAAAAAGCCCATCTGAAGTACCGATATTCCTGTTTACGTTTTTTGGCCCATCCCAATGTTTTATTATTCCTATTTCATGTCTTTTTTTAGGCCTAGACAATCGAGGTACTGATATTCCTATTTCATGTCTACTTAGGCCACTTTAACATCTTAATATTCCTACTGTATGTCAGTTAGGCCACTTATAACTTGATATTTCTATTTCATGTCTATTTAGGCTTTTTTCACTGCATATATGTTAGGCCACTTCAGTATCTTGATTTTCCTATTTCATGTCGGTTAGACCAATTTAATATCTTGATATTCCTATTTCATATCGGTTAGTCCAATTTAATATCTTGATATTCCCATTTCATATCGGTTAGTCCAATTTAATATCTTGGTATTCCTTTTCATATCGGTCAGGCCACTTTGATATCTTGATATTCTTGTTTCGTCTCTTGCAGGCCAGCCCTGATGTATTTTATGTGTATGAGCCCTTGCTGTATTTTCTTGACTTGCAAATGCCGGACAGGGACGAGGCATTCTATGCAGATATTAGGTACTTCTTCCGCACTGTGTCATTGGTGCACACGAGCTGCCCACCGTCATCACTATCACTATCATCATCACTATCATTAACATCATCATTCTCATCATCATCATTATCACCATCGTCGTTGTCATCATTGACATCATTATCATTTTCAAAATGTATAACTATATACACATACATATACATACACTACACCCACTTATATGAATAGACATATAATATCTCACTCCGCTCACTTTTCTAACTACGGTATAGTCGCCTATTATGTACGATTTTGTTGTTGTTGTTGTTGTTGTTGTTGTTGTTGTTGTTGTTGTTGATGATGATGATGATGAACATGCGGGCACACCAGATTTCATGATGCAAATTTAACGTATATATATATATATTTTTTTTTTTATTTGGTCTTTGTTAGAAATACTCCATCTTTAATCTAACTGTGCAAATCCTCAGCTGCATATTCCCATTTTGGTTTTCAGACGCAGAGCCAAGGCCTACTTTCGGAACACTAAATCCTACATCCCTAAGCCGCTAGAATTTCTTACCTACATGTTCAACTGCAACTTGACATCCTACAATGTTGAGTTTCTCACCAACATGGGCCATAGCAAGGATTTCAATCGCTGTAAACGCAGTATTGGACTTGCGATAAAAAACGTGGCAAATGCGACACATGAGTGTGTAGACAGTGTTTTGCAAAGGTAAAAGTCTTTTAGTTGCTAGGTGGTTGTGAAAATAATGTGTTTTAGTGAGGTGGTGGTAGTGATGATGGTGGTGACGTTGGTAGTGGTGGTAGTGATGGTGGTATTGGTAGTGGTAGTGGTAGTCCTTATAATGTTGTATAGTGTTTTGGACTTGTGTTAGATCAGGAGTCTCCAACTTTTTCAGACGGGTACCAGTTTTGAAGTTTAGTATCTTCTCAGGGTCACGTCTGAAAAGTTGGCGTTTGTTCCATCGTAACACGTGATGCTAAATATCAGATATGGGACTCCGTTAAGAGGCATTTCAGAGGAAACTATAGCCCCAGCTGGCTTCCTCCAAGGGCCACATCCATAAACCAGTCCATATAATATATACCAAGCTACATCAGAATGAAAAGGCTGCAAGCGTAATACTGTACATAATGATAACAATCCAAGCGACTCGATAACAATTGAAGCGACTCATACAAACTCTCTGAAGTATTTTCTTTTTGCAGTTTAGATATTTATTAGACTCTGTGTCTTTTCCTTCGGTGTAAGAAAACCAATTCACACGGACCTGCGGATCAAAAAAGAATTTCTCAGAAAGCGCTAGGTCAAGTCCCCCCAGTCTCATTCCTGAAATATGTAAGACACTATAGTGTAAAATGATTTCGTGGATTTCCACTTTTTTTTGGCAAGCCATATTTTGGCCCACTGCCCACACTGTCAAATTGAGCATTCTTAGGTTGGATTACCTTCATTCACTAGCAAGACACAGTAAACTTGATCTCACTTAACAAAAAAGTTTGACTGACAGAACAGCTGCGTCCTCAATACATTTGGCTAAATTAACGCAACACCTTCAGGACTGGTTGGCTCATTTAACGCGACACCTTTAGGACTGGTTGGCTCAGTTATTGCGAAACCTTTAGGACTGGTTGGCTCCATTATCGCGAAACCTTTAGGACTGGTTGGCTCAATTATCGCGACACCTTTAGGACTGGTTGGCTCATTTAACGCGACACCTTTAGGACTGGTTGGCTCAATTAACACGACACCTTTAGGACTGGTTGGCTCATTTAACGCGACACCTTTAGGACTGGTTGGCTCATTTAACACGACACCTTTAGGACTGGTTTCTATCTATTCAGGTGCCTAAATCTGAAAACCATGGATTGGCGTCTAAACATAAACAAAATGTGCGCATTCCGATCTCTCTGGTACCTTGCAGTTTCATACAGCTACGACAAACATAGTACACTGTAATGCGTTTTTGAATGATATGCACAGTACCGATAAACCCAAGATTAGCAGGATTGTCTACCTTTCAAGACCTTGTGGTTTTGTGTTGTTGTTTTGTTTTTTGGTTTGTTGTTGTTTGTTGTTTGTTTGGTTTTTTTTTGGGGGGGGGGGGGGGGGGNGGGGGCGGCACTTTCCTCAACTGGGTCGAGCGCCTTCTGGTTACGAAAGGGGAAAGCTTAATCCGATTCATCTTTATGAGCCAATAAATTAGTGTTTTTTGGGGTTTTTTTTGCTACGTTCACTTACTAGACGTCCCACAGTTTCTTAGTTTTCTGTAATATTTTGCAGCATTCAATGACCTTATCACAAATGGTGTTGAAATTGTAGGTATTTCATTTCGTTTTCGAGCTACGAACCGACACATCGAAAGGTGTAAACAAGCGAATTAGTTTCCTTAACGACAAGTGTTCAGCACACAAGGCCACACCGACATCGATGTCTCTGATCGAAACCTCAGATTTAGTTTACAAAGTCAGAAAAGAACGCAAACTAATTTATAGTTTGGTTTATAAATCTAAGCCCATTCTGCATAATCTATCTGAAAAATATGATAACACTCTATTTTCATCCAGCTTGGAATGGGTAACCTGCTGCATCTGTCATTATGATGTACTGTATCACTTGATTGCTAGAACAGGAACGTTTTTCCTATCCTTGATATTGGCCTCAGCCATCGTGAAAGCAGCGACACAACATGTGCATATAAAATAAAGATTTTGAAAAGAATAACGCCTTGTGCGCAAGTGTTTTTTTTTTGTTTTGTTTTGTTTTTTTTTTGTTTTATTTAGGGCATATGCAGTTACATTGTTTCGTCCGCCTATATATTTGCCATGTATATTGCTGTCAGATCACTCATATGTTATTATGTTTGTAACCTGGGTTCAAATAAATAAACTAAAATTGTGCTGCTGGTTGATACGTTCATTTGTGCTATTATGATGTACCGTATCAGTGTATCACTTGATTGTTAGAACAGGAACGTTCTTATTATCCTTGATATTGGCCTCAGTCATCGTGAAAGCAGCGACACAACATGTGCATATAAAATCCAGATTTTGAAAAGAATAACGCCATGTGCGCAAGAGGTTTTTATTGTTGTTGTTGTTGTTGTTTTTATTTAGGGCATATGCAGTTAGACTATATTGTTTCGTCCGCCTATATAGTTGCCATGTATATTGCTGTCAGACCACTCATATCTGAAACATTTAATGTCAGTGGCTGAGACAACATACTTTCTTCCGGGTTTAACTATGTACTGTTAGCGTGCCACCAGTGGCATTTGAGATTCTATTTTTTTTTCAACTATTTGTCCATTTTGTTGTTATTTTGTATGCGACCCTTGGTAACGGAGGCTGGAATCCATGCTCGCCCCTAACTTTGAGACTCCTACTCTTTGAATGTACACAAATACAGATGATGCGTGTGTACGTGTGAGTGAATATGAGTGTGTGTGTTTGGGTGCACGAGTTGTGTGTGCTTGTGGAGGTGTGCATCTGTGTTTGAGTGTGTGTGCTTGTGAAGGTGTGCATCTGTGTTTGAGTGTGTGTGCTTGTGGCTGTAACGCACTTCACGCCGTCCGAGAATGAAGCGCTACATAAATGCACTTGATTATTATTATTATGATTATGATTATTATCATCATTATTACAGATGCCTTAATTCCAAGGCCATTGTACAGAAAGTTCTGCGCCTCTCCATGGAGGAAGCTGACGAGTATCTGGACCAGAACCCCTCAGTGAGAATCATCCATCTCCTTCGAGATCCTCGAGGTATCCTCCTATCTCGCATGCACTACAACGACAGGAACTCGGGCGAGATGCACAACAACTACACACGCGTGTGTGAGCGCATGTGGAATGATTTGTCTGCATCATTGGCAATTTCTCCGAAACACTGGGGTAAGAATGTTCTTCTTCACATCAACATAGTACATGTATTTCTCCAAAACACTGGGGTGAAAATGTTCCTCTTCACATCAACATAGTACATGTATCTCTCCAAAACACTGGGGTGAAAATGTTCCTCTTCACATCAACATAGTACATGTATCTCTCCAAAACACTGGGGTGAAAATGTTCCTCTTCACATCAACATAGCACATGTATCTCTCCAAAACACTGGGGTAAGAATGTTTTTCTCCACATCAACATAGTACATGTATCTCTCCAAAACACCGAGGTAAGAATGTTCCTCTTCACATCAACATAGTACTTGTATCTCTCCGAAACGTTGCTGTCCGTGTTTCCCCAAGAATTTCTGGTCTGAGGGGAATCCTCATCAGTGTTTTTGTTTGAGGTATGAAGATGCCAATAGCATCTGCCATAAAAATATGAAATTTCAAATACAGTAGTCCCTATAAAATCTGAACACTGGCCATGGGAAGGGCGAAGAGGCTCTGTGTTTGAATTTCGAAGGCTTAGATGGGTGCAAATACATGTCTAGACTTGGGATAGATGAGGTTTAGCCACTCAAGTATAAATTTTGTGGTTGTTGTTAGGTGGGTAAGGTTACCCTGTTTACTAAGTGAAAAGGCCTAAAATATTAGGTAGCCTGCTTCACTGCCTAAGTTCTCAAAATCTAATTGGTTAAGGAACGTTTTTTATTGTGTCAAAATTTGGAGGAAGAGCTACACAACATTTTTAGAAAGTATTTTGGCATGGGACCCCTTGATAAGTTAATGAGAGGTGTAAAACCTTATATAGCCAACAGTGAAAAAAAAACCCGCTGGCATCTTCATACCTGGATGGATTAATCCCAGCTGAGGGTTAACCGAGGCACTCATCGCGAGGGTTTGCTGAGCAATGAGTGCTTCCGTCTTCACCGAGGTTGGGATCAGTCCATCTAACAAAAACACTGATAAAGATTCCTTTCCTCATTTAGGAACACCATTATAAAGAAAGCATTATTATAGATCCAGATTTTGTCAGCTCTCGTGTTTTTCAATGCTGGAATTCAGCTGTGCTGTTCACCAGTGTAAACAGTGTGTGCAATTAGCTCCTTAATGCACCATTCTTGAATGTATGAATATCGGGTATTCCCAGGGTTTATATCCTTTACTGTGGCGAGTAGTTACAAACTGGAGCCTGTTTGATGCGTATGGAATAGAGATGCCTTGGATGTGGGTAATGTCCCCTGACGATTTGAACATAGCGCGTTTTGGTGACGTAGTTTTCTAGGGATGAATAGAGTGACGCAGTTTAGTTGACGTGGAATGTGGAGTTCCTTGTCAGCTTTATATCTTGTTTAAACCAGACATCTCACATTAGAACTAGCGTGCTGAGGTGTGAATTTCTATTCTCCCCTGCCTGGTACCAGTAACTGGTTTGCCAGCCAGCCAGGACATTACGACAACTTACTGTTAATACCTGTCTTTTTTTTTTTAAGCGCACTATTAATGCTTAAGTATGAGCTAAAACCTGCAAAATTGCAACTCCCAGCCAAATTTTATATCACTAGAGATATAATATTGTCCTTTTATGAAGGCATTGGCGTCAGCCAGCATGATACATTATAGTCGCGGGATGGCAAATAGCTTACATGTAAAATATTCAGAAAAGCACAGTGTGTGTATGCGACTTGGGATTAATATGACTCATTTTAAAATACCACGGTGAAAACATATTCTTGCAAACTATCGAAATAATAATATAAAAACTTAGCGCTTAGATAACTTACAAGGCTGCTGAGCCATCTGCAGTGAAGATGCGACGTCAGTCTAAACTCGACGCCCCTGGCAGTTTTTTGGGGGAAAGGAAGGCAATTAGGGAACGTTAGGGAGGAGTTATTAATAGGATCCATGTGTAGGCCCCGCCCGTTAAGATGTCATGAAGTACAAGATTGAAACATATGTTTGAGGGAAAGGGTTATGGGAGGGGGGTAGGGGAGGAGGTAGGGGGCTGTTGCCTTTTCTACAACGGGTGAGATGCAGAAACCAAATCTTTTTTTTTTTACATCTGTATTGCAGTATATGTGTACAAAGTGTAGTATGCTTGTGTGTGTGAGCTGAATATTATTATATAATCTTATTTATTTCTCTATGTAAAGCGCTCAGAGCCTGTATGTACAGGGATGAGCGCTCTATAAATGCCATGTATTATTAGGACGTATTTTAAGATGGTTGTCGTTAAGCCACCTGCGTTATGGGCGCGCACGTGTACACATAAATGTTAGCTCTGAGTAATAATTCATCGTGTCTGCCTGGTATTTGACAGTGTCCATGTTTACAAATAGAATTGGCAACATATTAGCCAAGTTGTATGTAAGTGAATAGGTCGTCTAGATGAGTAAACAAAAATCTTGTCTAAAAGCAAATGAGGTGAAAATTCCTTGGTCTAGCGTATTTCTGCCCGGCTGAAAGCAATAAGGGTGAAATTTATCCATCTCAAAATATGACGTGAAAGAAATGCACCATGTCTTCGACAAATAGCTGGTTTGTGCCCACTGTGATCAGAAGGTGAGACACACCTCTGAGAGAGTGCCTAGACAATCATAATAATGAAGATCTTCTCAAGTGTGCTTCCCCTTCCTTAAGGGGGTAGTCTACCCTTCCATTGTAGATTACATTGCACTACATGCTGCGCTCTGCCCTTCTCTAATTCAGGATATTTTGCATGCAAAATTGCGGGCCAAAGTGCTACAAAGTGCGTATTTTTCTGTTCTGGATGATGATGTTCGGAAATATTTATTTCGATTTACAGTTATCACTTCAAAACACCATTTCACATATACATTCAAAACATATTAATAATGTACATAATGAAAGGAGGGTTTTAATTTGTCTAATTCTTATTGTCTCTCTGCGAGACAGCCCTTTCGCGTGAATCCACATAACTGAATCTTGAGACATAAAAATTGAAAACCTCTCTGTCTTATGTGTATTAATGTGTCTCAAATGTATGTGTGAAATCTGGTGGTCAAGTAACTAAATTGATATAAATCTTTCCTACGATCAACATCCACACCAGGAAGTAAGTGAACTATTTAGCACCCTAAAACACAAGTTTGTATGCAAATTGTATTGAATTAGAAAAGGGCAGTGCCCATCATAGTAATGCACTGTAATCTACAATGGAAGGATAGACCATCCCTTTAAGGATGGGAGAGCACATTAGCGAAGTTCCATATTATTATCTAAGCACTCTCCCAGAGGTACTTCTCTTCCTTAGCCAGACCTACCCTCTAACCCTGCTGTTGCTCCAAACTTTAGCCCATGTATATGTTAGAAGAGTCCCAGGATCTTCTTCTACTTTTTTACGATAATCAACAACAACAACAACAGCAGCAGCAGCAGCAGCAGCAGCAGCAGCAGCAGCAGCAGCAACAGCAACAGTAGCAGCAGGAGGAGGAGGAGCAGCAACAGAAACAACAAGAACAATAGCAACCACAACTTTAAGAATATGCCAGAACTTTGCCATAATCAATGTTTTATATATTATCTATTTCAGGCAAAATCTTGACATTCCGATATGAAGACCTCGCTCAGGATCCACTCTTAATAACATCCATCATGTACAAATTTGCTGGTCTAGAACTGCTTCCGAGTGTCAAAGACTTTCTGAATCAGATAACCACCTCTGCAGATACTCTTCATGATCTGAATATAGGTAGGTGTAAAAGATTTGTAACTTTCAGACTTTTTTTTTTTAATCCTTTGAAAAATTTGTGGATATGATTGCCATTATTTTGTGAGCTGTGGGTTGACATGTCATTTTTGTCATAACTAATCTTACCACACTTAAATTTAAATCTGTAGAGTAGGCCTATTTGACTTTATACTAGAGATTACTGTCATCTTCTGATCTCTAAAGATAGGAAACTCTTATTCCGAGAGCGAGGCGACAGGAGATCCTAGGAGAAAGACAGGCCTTCCCCTGTCTGGCAAGTGTTTCGGCTCTTTGACTTCCTGACACTATTATAAGGGCTGGGCCACACTTGGGTCATGACTCCCGAGCGTCCTGGTTTTTTGTTTTTTTTAAATCTGCCACTAGGAGAATTCGAACCCGCTACCTCCAGTTGTTTTTTTTTTTTTTTAATTCCTTGCTGCATATCCCCTCGGCCATCGCAAGGCCATGGTCAAAGCTGCAGTTTTGATATATTTAAACTCACCTTGCTACGTTCCGCTATTCGCTGTGTTTGGGCCAGGTCCATTCTGAGTTCTTCTCAATTAGCTTCGTTGGTCTCTGTCCTTCAGTTTTCCTCATTGGTTGAATAACATTGTCGGCTAGCATACATATACACGTGCAAGACATGAAAACATGCCTTTGCCCAATTTTCTGTCCTTTGGCCTTCTAATCTGCGCTGTTAAACGGCACATTACTCTAAAATACCATGCACAGGCTAGTGATTTAATGTCAAAGATAATAGCCACCTAGCCGGAAGCCCTCATATCACGTAACCCGGCTTGGACCCAGCTAGTATTCTATGGACTCTGTAAATGAGGAAATAATCACCTCTGCCTATTCACTGGAGGTTAACGATACGTGACCTTAGAATGCGTTTCTGATTCTTTTGTATTCGTCTTGCTAATCTCAGACAGCCAATGAGAGTAGTCTACTTCTGTCGTCCACAGCCAAGAAAACGTCAAGGGAAAATCCATTCGCTACAGCGTACCACTGGAGACAAGAGCTGCCCTTCTCTTTGGTAGAAATGGTGGACAGGGACTGCATGGCGGTGCTAGAAATTTTAGGATATGTTTCTTTCGGCAGCGAAGAGGAACTGAGAGATATGAAGATCCCGGCCAAGCACAAGACCTATGGCGAAGGGTTGTTAACGCCTTGGCTACTTCGCCAGATGTGTTGCCAACGACAGTCCGTCGCAGATTTCACAGGAGTTCAACATTCCATGTGTAGCGTTTTCGGCTGCAACCGCTACGATCGGGGTTTACCCTAAATTACTGATAACTCGGATTCATCTGCAGCTATGGTTCCAACTACACGTAGTTCCAGTCCTTACACAGAGATGGTGCCTAGTGTTAATAAAGGTGCCACTAACCGTGACCCTTTAACCCGATGATGATAGGCCATTATCTGAGTTATTCAAGTGAGAAAGACAGAAGTCCAGGACGAGGGCTATCATATTCCTACACGATGAAAGTTTGAGCAATTGCTGTGCATCGTGGTGACTATGTCAAACTAATCCTGGGGTTTGATTGTACGATCTAGACGCATAATTTTGATACTGGAGAGCACCTAGTGTCTCTCAAGGATTGTCATGAAAATTTGAATACTGGACAATGCATATGACATGTATGCTTCTAGTTACATTCATGACAGTTTTGATATTAGAAGATACTTTATGATGTTTTTACTTTTAATTGTATTCATTAAAGTTCTAATACTGGAGGGTACTTACAATGTTTATGCCTTAAAATGTTTTCATAAGAGTTTTGAGACCATTCATAAAAGTTTTGATGCTTAAAGATACTTATGACATTTTTACTCATTTTTACTATTAGCTGCATTCATGAGAGTTTTGAGACTAGAGGGAACTTACAATGTTTATACCTTAAAATGAATTCATGAAAGTTTTGATACTGGAAGGGGCTTACAATATATATTTTCACAATTGCATCCATGAAAGTTTTCATATCAGGGGGTCTTTATGATGTCTGTATTCTCAGCTGTATTATGAAAGTTTTAATTATGGAGGGGGCTTACAATGTTTACGTTATCAACAGTATTCATAAAAGTTTTCATAAAGAGGATTCTTAAAGCGTTCGTACTCTCAGTTGTATTCATGAAAGTTTTGAGACTAGGGGACACCTATGTCTTTGTACTCTCAAGTGTTGTCATGAGAGTTTTGATATTGGAAGTCATATAAATGTTTATTCACAGCATTCATGAAAGATTTGATATTTGGAGGGTACTTACAACGCGTGCACTCTCAGTTGTATTCAGAAAAAGTTTTGATACTCGATTGTAGTTTTGACGTTCGTACTTTCAGCTGTATTTCACTCATACAGGAGGGCAGTTACAAAATTTGTTCTTTCATTCATGAACGTTTTGAGACTAGGGGGCACCTATGTCTTTGTACTCTCAAGTGTTGTCATGAGAGTTTTGATATTGGAAGTCATATAAATGTTTATTCACAGCATTCATGAAAGATTTGATATTTAGAGGGTACTTACAACGCGTGTACTCTCAGTTATATTCAGAAAAAGTTTTGATACTCGATTGTAGTTTTGACGTTCTTACTTTCAGCTGTGTTTCACTCATACAGGAGGGCAGTTACAAAATTTGTTCTCTCATTCTTGTTTTTCTTTCATGAGAGTTTTGATACTGGAGGGCCGTTGTTATCTCAGTCGTGTTCAAGATAGCTTTAAACGCTGTTTATTTCCACTGCGTATGGCATATTATGCTCCAGTCATTCCTTCATTTACATACCACTTAAATCAATTCCATATTTATAGACAGACTGCCCTGAAAGAGGTGAAAATCTGTGACAATCTGAAATGAGCGTTGTATATTTAATATTGACAGTTTCATGGCACAGAAAAGAAGTAAAGTACCAGTAAAATAAATGACTGTTTGTTAATGGAAATATGGTCATTTATAAAAAAAAAAAAAATGACTGTTTGTTAACTGTTACCATGAGACGTAAACCATTACAGTTACTATGACCCAAGTCATTACAGTCCTGTACTGTCCAAGGTACAACCAACAGAGGCAAATCATCAGCCTGGCGGCTTTTGTTGAGGCTATGAGCGGGCAATATTACCCGGCAGCGGGTCTGTATTAAACGTTTATGCATTAACGGTGTGCTCTGAATGTTTTAAATGCTTTGTTCGCGATATATCTACGGCCGTAAATATTTACCTCGGTAGAGTTCCTTCTCCTTATCCAGCCCTCGAGAATTTCAGTGGAGCTTTCGGTCACCCCTGTCTCGGACCGATCGTCTCACCAGTTTTGCACCAAAATAATGTGCTCATAGATTCTAGATCTTTTCACGTGCTCCTAATTTATGCATTAAAAAGAAGGGGGGGGGGGGGGNGGGGGGGGTCCAAATTTTGTTAGTACTGGAAAAGAAACTGGACTTCGAATTTTCCTTCCCAGTTTTTTTTTGGTCATATTCTGCCGTTACACGGCTATAGAATTGGGCCTGTTTTTCGTTTGTATTGGAATGAATTGAGCGATCACGTGACAAAAACAATCGCGCCAATAGTGACAGAGCGAGGCATCGTTTTAAATGAGCAATACGTTTGCTTTTGAGACTCGAAGTCGTAAAATTAATACACTGCAACAAAGTTGCAAAACAAAAGATTTTAAAGGAAACCTTTCACTAATGCAACATTGTGCACTTTGGCGTGGCTCCTGGCGCGTTTTTTTAACTTTCGTTGGGTGTTTCAGAGAAACATTCCAATATTTAACAGTCGCAATACGAACGAAAACTGGATCGTGTGAACGCGTTGGGTATTTCCGCGAAGATTCCAATATTTAACAATCGAGATACAAAAATGCGTTGCGAGTTTCCGCGAAGCATCCCAATATTCAGCATTGACTAAAAGAAAGAAAATAAGAACCATGTGGACCTCTATTTATGAGGACTGTGAGTGGTAACGGCCTTGGACATGATTTGTAGAAACAAAGATGTAGCACTTATATAATTATATTGACAGTGGAACCACAAGATTTTTAACCTCACAAAATTATGATAAAACCTGCAAACTCTTTGATATGCTCCAATCCCAAATCCTGTATATTTCTTTGAAATTTTTGCCACGAACACGAACGATTTTCAAACCCGAAATTATGAACTGTGGCAGTTTGCAAAATCCTTGCGTTAATTAACATATTTGTTTTAACTGCAGTGAACACTATTAATGTTTTATGAGTTTCCCGTGGTTACCGCAGTGCATTAGCTAACACATGGATTATGCATACAGCCACTTGTCTCAATGAATTCAAGCTCATGAGGTCCTGCTTCTGCTTTGTTACTTTGTCCTGAGCCTGAAACCATGGTGCACGGGATATTCCCCTAGGCACTCTGTATCCCTGGCCAACAGCCAACAGCCAACAGCCGACGCAGCGTGTAGTGTCTTATCTATCCCCTCAGAAAATTGCGGTCACAAATAACAGTGTACTTCCGCGTTTCTGGAGCTTTGCTGCAATTTTGCCGATTTTCGCAAATTCAGACATTTTCCGCAAATCTGGTGCAACGTTTGCCGATTTTGGGCGAGCAATGCGCACGTTATGCCACGGAGGCAAGATTACGACAAAGAGAGCAAACAAAATGTGTTCCATTTCTACAATTTTGAATAAGTACCATAGTAAACAATGCAATGTGGTGATAGATATTTAACGAAGTGACGACGTATTTTTTGCAAAAGTTCTGCAAAAAATTTGCGAAAAGTTTTACTTTTTGTATGCACATTTTTTTTTTCATTTTTGGTACAAATTTTGGGTGTTGGAAATGCAATTTTCCGTTGGCATAGTCTTATAGTGCCAGTTGCTAGATGGTTCATAGCTCTCTGGTTCTCCTTTGTTCATGTCCAATAATATTTTCGCTGATAGAGCGCCTATGATGACAAGGTGACTGACAAAACATTCCTGTACTATAGTTTTGCATTCCTGTTTGTTTAAACACTTGGGACTATGATTCACAGCTTTATAGATTATCTTAATATGTAGAGCAACATTCTGCACGAAACTTTTATTATCTGTTGTTATCTAAGGGCAAGATGTGTGTGAGTGAGTGTGTGTGTGTGTGTGTGTGTGTGTGTGTTTGTGTATGTATGTGTGTGTGTGTGTGTGTGTGTGTGTGTGTGTGTGTGTGTGTGTGTGTGTGTGTGAGAGAGAGAGAGAGAGAGAGAGAGAGAGAGAGAGAACATGTCTTAGTAGCAAAAGGATCCAACTGAAAATGGAACATTATGAATATTTGTATTGCGACCTTTGTGTGAAGTTTTGTATCTGAAAAGAGAATGCACTTTTGACAGAATACCTGTGTAAAGTCAATCGATCCCTCCCAAGGGTTCTTGCCCTTTCCTTATGCCTGCATCTGACCTTTACCTTAATCCTAACCCTACTGCTAATTCTCATACAGGTTCTTCAAAAAAGTCAGTTCAGACCAAGTTCAGTTCACTATGGGAAGAAAGCCCTGAGATCAAATTTAGTTCAGTTTCATGAAGACTGAGTAGCTTTCAGATCAGACCAGTTCCTCTTGGTCCTTGAAATTGGCATTAGCTTCTGATTTTTTACTTAAATGTGAACTGAACTGAAATTTATGTAGAAATTAAAGTTCACATCAAGCACCCTATAGCTACAGTTTAGGTTCAGATCAGTTGGTCCAAAATGGCTATTAAACTCATATCAAGTTCACATGAACTGAAGTTCACGATCAGCATTCATATGATTTCAGTTCTTCCCAACTGTGGTCAGAGTATACGGACAGCAGCTGAGCTATTCTTGAAGAGTTCGCACTGCTGTTACCATGCACCAGATCATATCATCAGTGTAATGGTGAAGACAATCCACCTGTAAGCTTGATGTCCTGATACCTTGAACTTCCCTTAATCGCAATTCTGATTAATCACGTCTTTCAAAAAAGGTGATGGTTTATAACTAGAAGAAGTCACGCTTATGACAGCTGCTTTCGTGCTTCTGTGAAGTAGCTGTTAAGCTAAACTGACCGTAAAAGCAGTGGTAACAAGAAGCCCCACTCTTCTTAATTATTCAGCTATAGTCAACTCACTTAATCTCAACTTCTTAAGAGCATGAACAAATTTGCAATTAAGTAAAGAAGAGTTGTGAATAAAGAGACCCTTATTTTAAATTTGTGGCATTATGTTAGTTCAACCATGTTGCAAGTAAGCAGAAGTTTTTTTTAAAAATATATTGGAATTAAGTGGAGTCCTCTGCAATACACTCTATATTCAAATATGAATCATGTACAGTAAGTGCATGTGCGTGTGTGCAAAGAAAGATAATGAGTGTAATAGGTCTATGCATTCAAATTCAACTGTGTATTTATATTATGATGTTCAGTATATTGTAAAATTCTTTGAATGTATTTCTTTCCACTGGGGAAAAAACAATGAACTTGGTGCAAATAAATTTTATAGTTTTTACAGTGTTTGTACTTAACACTCCATTATGTCTGTGGGTGACAGTCTGAATTTGATAAAAGTGAGCGAAAGAGGATAAAAGAAAACAAGTGTGAGCGATAAAGAATGGAAGACAGCACAAGTGTGAGAGAGACAGAGAGACAAAGTGCTGAGGATGCATACAACAGAACCTCACAGACTCCAATTTTTCAGACGAACCCCCCCCCCCCATTTTCCCTCGCCTCTCTCCGCCTGCTCATTCCTCTCAGAAATTCAAAAATCAGCAGGTAAATTTGATACCTTATAGAAATACACATAGCAAGGTACTAGTGCTTTGCAACAAGTATGTAAGGTGAGGCTTTGCTGTATAGTGATATTATGAACCTGAAGTATGTATCACTGGTTGGAAATGACTTGCAAATAAACAAAATCAATTTAATTATTTATGTAATTGCAGCTCACTTAATGACATCTTCCACTTAAACAGCAGCAACCTTCTTTTTTTCAGAACATGACATGCTGTAAACTGAGTGAGTAATGGTAAAATTTTCGAGGCCTCAGGGGAATCCCAACATCTTCTGACAAAAAAAGCTATCCCTGCCCAAAATGCCTCTGAAAAGCTATGCGACCCTTTTTTTTTTCTTTTTTTTGCCTTTCTCTATTGTTTTTTTTTTAACCTTTTTCTGTTTTGTTTTGTTTTTTTTTTGAGGGGGGAAGAGGAGGTGGGGGCTAATCCTTTTCAAATCTAGCCCTTTGCCTCTTAAAAAAAAATTTTGTCCAATTTCAACTACAATCTTAAAAACATTGGCAATTTCAACAAAATAGTTTGTGGTGAGATGAGAGCTGACAATGTATAACATAAGCTACGAAAAGGTGGATATAACAGAGGGCCAACAGAAGTTGGCCCTTTTAAAATACAGTCACATGTAGTATAACACGTAGAAGAAAGACCAATATTAAATTATACTGATGTAACATTTAATATTCAGATCTTGACATTCATTAAATTAGGTATAATGAAGCAGTGTTCCCATTTGAATGAATGGTTGATTTGACTGATTGTATGAATATCAACATGAGTGAGTCATGGTATGCATACAATGAGAAATAACACGTAGAAACAAGGTGTACACAAAGGAAAACCACACACTCATCAACCAAGTCATACAACAAGCCAAACAAAACATCTGCTACTCTATGGTTCGTGCTTTCCAAACAAATCTACCACAGAGCTATCAATCAACAAACAGCTTACACAACCAAATTTGATATATAACTGTGCCACGTTGACGTATAATGGCGAATTCTACAAAACTGTGGAATTCAATTCATCTTCAAGCTGAATAACTGAAGTTCTTAAATTTTTTAGCTTGAAGATGAATTCTGAAACTGGCACTATGACCAGCCTAAATTTCTAAGCAAAACAAGACCAAAATTAACAAGTAACCTAATAATCTTTGTACATCCACAAGTACAATGTGCCTGCAGCTAGTCAAAATGCAGAGCATTTTTTTCAAAATTCAGTAAATGCACTTTCACTGAAAAATGAATTGGTGGTGTATTCAAACGTGTATTTCTGTGTTAATTCATTCAAAACCTCAACTGAACTCAAAATCTGCACTCCATCAAATTTTACGTTATTTCACAGCAAATGAAATAAATGTGTGATGAAGAATTACATTAATGTTATCTCCCTTTATTTCAAAAACATTCAAGAGACCACATACCGAGTTTTGGAAAAAGGCTCTTCAATGGAGGCTTTAGTCACTTTTTTTACTATATCAAGTTATCGGTATGATATGAAAGCTTAATGTGTGTACAGTCATTAAGTTAAAAACAATAAAAATGTAACAGTAGGTGAACAATGTAACACCTCTGAGGTTTTCTGAGGGTATAAATTTTAAGATCTTGAGGGTATAAATTTTGAGATCTTGTGGTCCTACAGTATGATTTTTGCTTCATATAACTGAGATGGCCAGAAATTACCAAATTCCTTCAAAGTGACAGATCACAATGTGTTTTCTTTCTAATGCTATGGGTGTAGGGTTAATGAAAGAGAGAAAAAAACGCAGGTACAAAACTACGTGAGAACTGATGATGAACATTTCAAAACAAGGGTATATTTTGCATAGAGGCTAAAATATTACAAAAATAAATAGAAAGGACTGAAAAAAAAAAAAAAACATTCATAGCTTTTACATTGATACTGCAATCTTAAATGTAAAAGAATTCACTTGCAAATATGAATAATGAATACTTTGATGAATTGCTTAGATAACACAAGAGGGACAAATATAATAAAAACAAAATGTAAAATAGAAATAAAAGTTAAGCAATAACTAGCTAATCAATCCATATAGCCACCAAACAACAAAGACCTCATGTTAAACAAACTGTTTAAGGAGATTTTCCAGAAGGAAAAAAAAAACTCACTTGAAGATCTCAAGCCTGCTTTTCTTGTCTAGTAAATGGGACAGATTTGTGACATAAAAATAAGTAAGTATCATCCCTTTGCCGTTCAACTATCCTACAGTGAGGATCTTATAACTCAAAGTTCCCTTTGGAGTGAGTTTTGAGAGCTTATTTTCACTGCATCCAGTGGATTTTTTATAAGGAGCACAGGAATTGTGATTATTGAACCGGAGTGTCCTAAGTGTGTTACTCTGAGTTTGTGTTAACAGAGTTCCACTGTTCTAATAGCCTTACTGTAAAGGGGATCTCTTTATAAAAATATCATCACTTTTGCATATAATTCTCTTCATCTTTTGGGACCCCACGCTGATCATATCCCTCCCATTCTCAGAATGGCAGCTTTCTAAGATTTGTCAAAACATAATCCTGAACTTTATGAAGGGTAGGCCTCAATTTTGCCATCTTTGATCGCGACAGAGGAAACCTTCTTACTCAGTGAGCGGCAAGCGAGGCAACAGAATATCTTTAGAGGAACATATCCCTGTCTTCAAAATGTTTCAGCCCTGTGACTCTGCTACACTCTAAAGAGGCTGGGCTATAGTTGGGTCATGACCCCCAAGTGCTCTTCTGTTGACTTCAATCTCAAAAACAGTATGTAAATTTTTCACAAGAAAGTCCCATTCTTCGGTCCACAACACCTACGCACACACTTACATGTTTTTGTTCACAGCCAGTCTCAACAACAAAATCACACAGAGGTAACAGAGAACAATATTCATATAGACAGAGAGTAAACAACACAGACTCCAGTAATAAACTTTAAAAACTCTGCTTTGAATAAACCTGGAATGATAAGAGTACAGACTGAAATAAAGTATAAAAGTACCGACGAAATTTTTATGTTGAAGTCCCAAACCAGGATTTTGGATCTTAACAGGCACTGACATTTTTAAGTATCGTTATTTTGCCCTTGCAAAACATTTTCCTGCAGGAAATGTTATAGGGAGAGAAAATAGAAATTGTGCAGTACAACACTTTCAAACTAATTTTGTGGCTTTGTGGAGAAGTCATATTATGTCTCTGACTCATCATTTCAAAAAAGGATTCTGGGTTAAAGACTAAAACTTGCTCCCCCTCAACCTCATGGCTTAATAATAATAACAATAGTAATAATAATAATAATAAACCCCAGTAAGTCTGTTCACTCCAGGATTTTCTCAACTCCCTGGGCAGTTTTCAGTTCTGCTGTCATTCACAGGCGCTGATCAACAGAATTCTGACAATATCTTCCACTGCCTGTAGCCAGATACCCATTGTACAGACAAGTGGACTAAGGAAAATGTGAATGAAATGCTTTCCTAAGCTATTTACCACATAACTGTGCTTTCGAACTGAACTCACAACCTTCAGATCTTGAGTTTAACGCCATAACCATTCAGGTTACAGGCCTGTAATTGTACTTTCACTTTGTGGTCCTAAGTTGGGTATATTTCATCTCCCCTTTTCCCTCTTTTGGCATGCCCTGCTTCCATTAATAAGGCTCCAAGGGGGGAAATTTTGATATCATGGGAATCTGTGTTCATTTTTCTTTATTTTACCAGGCACTATTTAGCCCTGGGCTGGAACTGCCAGGTCAAGGGTGTGCTCAGGCGGAAGAGGAGGGGTTTGGCATTGACCAGTGAAAAATGTAGGGTCTGTTTACAAATAGCAACCAAGCTCAAAATTTCAATGGGCTTGCTAGGGTTGGGTAAGTCTTAAAATTTGGGCCACATAATGAGCTTCAATCTGGTATGGGTCTGGGTGAAAGCTAAAACTTTGGGTTCAGAGGGCAGCTCAAAATGTTAATACAGCCCATAGAGGAAAAAAGGGTCCAATCCTATTACAGGTCTGTAACCTTCAGCCATGCTGCTCCATTAAGATTCTGAGAGTCTTTGTCACTGAAGGGACAACTATAGACTCATAATCTTATGCAGTATTACTGATGATGCTAAAAAAATATTCCTTAATTCCTTCCAGACCTGACTAGCTTAGTATCATCATCAAAATAGTGAATTTGTTCATGGTGGCATGAAATATACAATCTGATACAAATTTAACATGCCGGCTTCTAAAATTCTTCATTCAGATAACCCGACTGGCCAAACTTATGCAGTGTGCACCAACATCTGACAACACAGAGTAAAACCACATTCTAACACCGAAGCTGAGGATCTAACATGGTGGTGGTGGAATTTATTATGCTGCTATGTACAATTTACTACGTGCTCACACTCTGATAAAGGCCATGCACAATAATGAGGAATACGGTAAATATTTTCAATTAATCTGGCTGTTCTGACCACATATCGTTCACCATCATGTCACTCCTTGAAACCTGTATACCAGAGTGAATTCCCTCAGTTAATAAATCTCACATTATGTAACATATTAGGTTATAGTCCACAAATAAAGGTAAATATTTTGTACCTGTTCAGATAAAAATATCAGATTTCATGTACATGCTCCAACAATTTGAGGACCAATAACTTTATAACAAACTGGGTACCCTCATGCAGAGAAATGCCTTGCTTTTCTTCAATCTTCAATTTTGAGTGATTACTGATATGACATTGTATGGGAACACTGATGCTATAAACATCTTCTTTGAAACCAGAAGCAATTCTACATGATCACAAAATCTGCATTCAATAACAGTGATCTTGTTGGTTATGACAAATAACAGTCCACAAATATCAATCAAGGCGCAAAAATGACAATCTTGAAAGAACCTAATTCACAGAATGCCTGTATACTGCAAAACCTGATTCAAGTTCACTCCTCCATTTTTATAAGGTGCTTATTCAAAGTAATAATTCAAGAAGTATGTTACGGATAACATCTGACAATCAAAGCCATGACCATTTGCTGAGAATGTAAACCTGAGCATGACGTAGCGTGATTTTTTTTTTGCACAAATGTACAGATGTCACTGAGGAAATGGCAAGAGCTCTGGATAATTAAAAATGTTAATAAAAATGAGGAAGGTGTTAAAGAGAATTATAGTCATGTTTACATCCAAGTAGAAGCACATATAAATTGTAATGCAGAAAGCTGCTGTGAAAAAGGAGTAAAAAAAGACAGAAGTCCCTAGAAATCTGCATAAAAATTCTTATGAAGCTTGATATTTTGCAGTGAAACATTTGTAGACATTACTGACAAGTAGCGTGTTTTCTTTCTACAATCTGTACTGTCCTGCACTAAAATGGTCCAAAGAAAGTTGTGAAATGTTGTCCACTGTAAATTATTTATTTCCTGCTATGGAGAGCCCTGAATCAAGTTTTCCAGTACATGTTAATTACACAGTTTCTGATCAAATATGGGTACAACTGTCAAGGCAAACCCTGAAGCTACATAACAGTTTGATATCAGCACCTGAGTGCCATGTAGCAGCACATTTAACCAAGAAGAATGCAAAGCAATGACACAGTCAAAGACACCAGGACTTTACACTTGAGTGACGCACTACATTGTAACATCCATAATAAGCCAAAAAAGAATATTCCATGGAAAATATCATGTCAATGACACTTCTGACTTAACCTGAAGCGCACAGCCCTGACTCTGCCTTGTATTTTGTGAACAAGGAGTGAAAAGCTACCCTGCACTCAAACTGACATTGAATTAGCTCCTATACAGGTATGTTTCTCAAATTAATATAAACTCCTGAACAGAATATTTTCTCAAAATGACATTAACAGTAAATCATCAACTACAGCTGTTCTTCAAAATGCAAAAAGAGTTTTTCAAAGTCAGAATATCAGTTTGACAAACAGTCAGAGCATATTTACTGGAATATTTCAAGAACGATAATGCATTCTCTGTTCTGCACTAGTTCAAGGCAAATTTCCAAATGGATGAATAAAGTTTATCTTATCTTAATCTTCTCCAATGTGGGGCAAAACTATCAATCGATATGATAGCGGATCTAAAATTCAGTCTTGTATTCAAATCCTGATTACTAAGCAAGTCTTAAACACTAAAAATTATACTCTGTTCTTAGTTTTATCCTGCTAGAATCTGCACCTGATTAAAGAATATGGCAAAATGGACTCTGTTATAGTCAAGAATATGCCCTCTCCTATACTCTCTCATTCAAACTATGTCAACAGATGTGTCAGAGAAATAATACTTCCATGAAATGAAGTCACAATAAGCAAGAATAAAATACAAGCCCATAAATAGAACTGACGGTCCAGTCCACATAAGGCAGAGAATTCAACATGCCACAAGTGCCTTCAGGGGGTTCTCTGTATACTGACAGAAAATTAAAGGCACTCAAAATAAATGATAGCTGTAGATATAAAGGAAGGAATTTTTTATTTACCCAATAGACAGTGTGTGAATTCTATGCTTCTGACTGATTCTGACAGAAATACGGCTTCGGAACACCATTGTCTACGACCAGTCTTCTAAAACATGCAAGGTGCCTCTCAAAATGTAAATACCTTGATAGCCAGACTGGGGTGAAAGAGTTACCCTTTTCACATCATGCCCTGGCACTAGCCCTCTATTCCTTCAAGATGCAGAGCGCCATAGGTAAAGATCACCAGGATACTCATCTCTGATAGAGTAATTAATAAATTAGCATTCTTTTTTGCGCAAAATTAGTTGCTTGTTGATAAATTAAATTTACACACAACTGACCCATGCTCGAAATAATAAGTTGTTTGCTGTGCGAAATTTCAAATCACGACATTCATGGGGGCCAGCTTGAAAGGTCGGACTGAACATCGCATGACCGCTGGGTGACATGGTGTGAAGCTGTGTGATTTATGCCATGTGAGTATTGTGGGGCGTGACGTGAAAAGGTTAAAGAATTGCTAAGAAGTGTAACAGATAAACCCTTGCTCCAACCATTGTTAACCATAAAGCAGCTTGTCGATGAGGCAGTAAAGTGTGGAACAGTAAGTTGACCTGATTAACATGCAATATAGCAGAGTAATTGCTAAACAGTTTCTAGCAATGGTAAATACAATGCCATTAATGAGGTATTTGCGAGTGGATGATGGAAATCTTTCTTGTATACACAAGTTATCAACAGACTCTGGAAGTTGCAATGTGATGATGATGATGATAATGATGACAATGACATCAATATGAATGATGATGTAAATAAAACTATCTCTGGTTGTGCTGGTTTGTGCAATTCAATCCAGAAGCTTCCTTGTAACTGTTAAAGTATTTGTGCACATGGGATCATCTTTTGATCCCAAACTGTTTCTCAAAAGCAAAACTAATATTCGTTGAAGATCTTCACAAAATGGTATAAATAAGTGATCCTCTGTAATTTCTTCAGTTATCTTGCACAGACAGTCTTCTACCTCCAGCTGGTCTACCTACTGCTGGTAAGACTTATGTCATGGCCCATTTCCTTTGATAAAAAATGCCAGGAGTGATGAAAACAAAAATGGTGATGCCGTGGAGTAATAAGCTTTAGAACTGATGATACCAATTTACACCAAACTGACCACTCTTGACTCATTTTACTTCGTCAAATAACGTGATTGTTAAAACTGTGATCTGAGATGTGAATTCAAATTCTGCCTTGACAACAAAGACAAAAGCTCTGGCATACTGGTCTGCTATTGAAACTTGAAGGCTTATAAAATATATGGAGATGAATCAGATGAAGCAAGAAATGCAAACAAACAAAAAAAAACCTTGCACGATTCATTCTGGCATAAATAGCTACAAAATGACACATAAAGGTGCAAGATTCTAACAGTAAATGAACTTTTGCAAAATGGCAGAATTATGGCCTGCTGAAATAGTGAAAATACAAAACAAAGGGAAACAACTTTGAAGACTGAATATGCTGCCAAATCCCACCTGTGGATAAGTGTGTTCTTCTCTTGATAAAATGTTGAGTTATGAATCCAGATGAATGTGGTTGAACTGGGAATGTGTAAACACAACTTGAATTTCTGACAAACACGTAACGCCGCTATTATGCACAAAACAGTGAAAAACCATTACTACAAAATACACTTATGAATTTTCTCAAGAGGTGACATACTCTGAAGTAACATTACAAGACTGATAATAAAACATATTTGCCAGTCCTGCTTCATTTTGATAGAGAAACATACTGTTATTTGTAGTGTCCAAATAACAAGGGGTTGTAACTTGAAACAGCAAAATTTGAGTTACCCTTGGGTGCTACTGCATCTTATACCAATTTTTTACTTGTAAGCCCCTTGAAAATTTTTTAACAGAACCTTTGTTTGCAGGAAGTAATTTGCTCAAGTGAAGCTCAATCTACAAGTTCATGAAAATTGGATTCTCGTGAAATAATAAAAATGCTTTTTTAAGGTCGACCATAATGTTTTCCTCCTGGTCTGACTATATAGCTGGGTCTTTTTAATCTGTCGTACACCTATGAAAACTGTATAGACTTGGTAATTTAAAAGGAGAAGGTTTTCATTCCATTCAGACCTTCCAAACTCAACTTGCATATGACGGTCACCTTCCTTAGGTAACCTATATTGTGAGGAACAAACGGCGGTCACCATATGTAGTTTCCAATGTTCACCATATTTGGTATGTCTAATATAATAGCCAATGAATGTGATTTATTTAAATGCAGTGTACGACAGTGCATCCTTGGCAACTCCAGTCTTCAGTTCCAGTGTTATGCAAAATTAGTGTAATTCTGCCTTACAACTTGGCAAAGAGTTGTGATATTCCAGCAAAGTAAAAGAAAGCACCAGCCATCTTTTGCACCTAAACTTTTGCCTGAAACAAGTAAAGCCTAACAATTTAAAAGACCTTTATGACACTTTTCAGGTTCAAAATAAAGCACCTGCTAATATTGCACCTGATCCACAGTATTTCAAAATTTCAATTAGAGAGACACCAAGAAGAATTTGAAAACATTTGAATTCCATGATAAGCTATGAGGGGGGGGACAAAAAAAGAAAGCACCGGTCATTTTTAGACTAGATCTTCATTTTGCTCACGGCTGTAATTAGACCTCACTGTTCAAGAAAGATGCACAAACTTTCAAAACTGAATATAGGCCATGGATGATTTTCTCCCCAAAACATTTTCTTTTTAAATATTTAACATGTTTTCCTCATTCAGCAGGTTTTATTTTAATAAAAACTGGTATACAAATGGTGAAGCTTAGCTTATACATGACAAAAGAAAGCACCAATTAATTGTCCGCATGAAGCATGACCCCTTTATGACATAAAATTCCCACCATTTTGCTATGTGTGTAGATTAGTAACCCTTAGCATAGCATACATGTAAGTACATCTTCACATAAATGTGAGAATACACTTTCCGTATAACATATAATTAAGAAAATGTGCTACTGGCCTCCAACAACATAATTATGAGATCTTGTTTTCGCTGAAGATATCCTTGGAATTACACGGCTTCACACCAATACAGTGACAAATTAAGCATGCACAGAGATACGATCAGCAGTATCCTTCACCAATTTGAACAGGGCATGCTAAAATTATCTGAACAGACTTACAGATAGTAGCTTTCACGTAAAATAGTAGCTTTCACTTTGCTGGTGGCTGATGCCTATGTATTTGAACAGACTCACAGATAGCAGTTTTCATGTGGCTGATGCTTATATGTTTAAACAGACTTATAGACAGAAGCTTTAATGTGGCTTATACCTATATATTTGAACAGACTTACAGATAGTAGCTTTCGTGTGGCTGATGCCCATATATTTGAACAGACTTACAGACAGTAGCTCTAGTAGCTGATGCCAATTTATGCTAAAAAGAAAGCATAATACCATCTGACCTTTTGAAAACATTCTAATGTTGCCTTGTGGTGATATTATGAGACAAATTTTGAAATTATGACCGAGAATTTATGGTTATGGTAAGAAACTGCCAGTTCTACACAGCATGATATGCTGAAGTATCTCCTCTTCATCTCATTCGATTTATTACCTTCCAGGGGCTACACAAATATATGAAATTATACAGGTATGGTTGGATTATGCTTCTACTGCCTCCCCTGTGGTAAAATAACCAAAATAATGTTGCAAAATAATGCAACGGACAAAAGTATAAGATTGGTAGAAAAATATTTCATTTGCTAGTGGCAAAAGTGGGTATGAAGTTATGAGAGTTTGGCACTGGAGGATAATCTGGTGGGAGCAGCTGACATCCTTCTCTATACACTATATCCAGTCCACGAAACAGATTCTTGGAAAAAAAGAATCTCTGAAAGTGCAGCTCAGCAATACAAACTTAGAGAAGAGACATGGATATTCACTATTGGTTCAGCTCAAACACATCTTCACCGCCACAACATAGAAGTTATTTACTACAGTGGAAACAACATAAACTAATGGTTTCATGTTGCTATATCTCCATATTCTCTGTTCCAATCTTCGTAGCGTGCTAAGGTATCCAGTGGGACACTGCGGCGAATCTTCTTCAGTGATTCTCTAAAATCTCCTATCTGGATTGGCCGCACCTGAGTAACAAAAATCAAAGATAACATGGAATTAAACACTAAACAAAATATTCTTGGAGAGATCTATACAGGGATAGCAGCATCTGATGGCAAAATTTCCAGACACCATGATTAACAAACAGGCCTCTGTTTAAAACTGCAGCTGTTTTATGGTTCTTTCTATTTGCTCCTATATAGAGATGTCTTATTTTTCAGGATTTTATTTTCTGAAAACTTTTGCCACTCTGCCATCCCTGCATACAGTTGGCCTGCAAAATAGTTTCTGTTGGCAGAAACATCCTGAAGTTTATCATCTAACTTACTAATGCTTAAGCCCAGCAAACAGGACTGAATTCAAGCCACTTCTCTCTTGAGTGAGATTCTCTTTATCATTTTTTTTAAGTTCCTCTTTGAGTCATCAAACCTTCTTTTGAGTTTAGCAAAATCTTGAAAAAAAGAAAAAGAATTGGCCAACCAGTTGGACAGAAAGTTTTCAAGTATCTCTAATGTGGTATTTGATAAGTCACAGTTGTGATAAAAACACACATGGTCAAAGTGCCTCAGAGCTTTTTCAATCAGTTTGGCTGCCATGTATCTCTAATGGAACTATCACTTGCTACAGCGGAAAAGAACAGGCAACTTATAGTTTATAAGTGTATGTCTCCAAGCATTATCCACTGAATTTTCATAAGTTCTTTTGCTCTATACCATTAGTGCAAGCCTATGAAACTATAGTGTGTCGAAATAATTACAAATAAACTATGATGTATTGTAACAGCTAAGCCATGTTGTTGTCACAAATAATCATCACACCTTGTTAGATCATACCTATCCATGATCAAAATTAAATCATATTCTTGAATAAGACAGATCAGCGATGTGGCTGAAGGACCACCTCATGCAGGGATCAACTTAACCACAATATCATGACAAGCCTTACCCTGTTTGCATCCATTTCTTTCACTTCAGTGAGACTAAGTCCTCTCAAGGGACCTAAAGCTGCATCTTTAGCCAAGGCATTCAGGTCACTACCTGAATAGCCCTCTGTCTGCCTGCAACAGTGCATAAAAGGGAACATCAGTTAAAACATAAACACTTTATTTTTTTGGTCTCTTGTACAGATCATATCAAATATTCTTTTTCATTAGCTCAAGGCAATAGTACTGAGCCACTATTATTGTTGTAGACGTATCTTAAGCTGTTTCACACTGAAAATTTATTTACAATTAAGAACAGAAAATTCCACATCATGCTCTATATTATGCTCATGAGAATCGAAATAGGGTAAGATAAACAAGACCAAAACTTCCTTCAAAATGTCTCTTGGAGTTTTCAACATCCTGCACCTCACCATTTCATACATTACAATGTAAATCATAACGTGCCCTTTGCTAAGAACAAATAGAGGGTAAGATCAGCAAGACTAGAATTTCCTCCAAAGTAAGTCTGCCCTTTTCAAACTTATGCATATATCATGTAAAGAAGGCAACTTTTTTTTTTAACTTATCTCCTCATCTCTCACCATACTTACTTTGCTAAAGCATCCAGCTCTTTCTGAGACAGTGGATCGCCCTGTTTAGTCAGCAGATGAGCCAGCATGTTTCTTCTGGTCTTCACATCTGGCATCGTGACATATACACGTTTGGCAAATCGTCTGTAAAGGCCACCAATAATATAAATTAAAGCATGAATCCAGCATGTAGTTCAAGATGATGAAGCTTAACTGCTATCTCCAAAAATGAGAAAACCTAGCAGCAGTACTGTACATAAAAAGTGCTTTTTAAGAATTCCTGTTGATTTACTCGCTCTACATAGCCTTTCAAGACTTGCCTGCTCTATGTAACTTTACTGACAATATACTTAACTCCTGGGTTAGTACTTTTGCACCTTGTGCAAATTTGTCTCTTTCTCTTCAACTTGCCTCCTCCTTATATTCTTTCTACCAGATACCTAGGATGTCTTCAAACTGTGCAGGTAACTCTGCTCAAAAAGTTAATTTTATGAAATTTTTAGTGCATTCTAACTTCCAAGAGTGAGTATTGCATGCCGCTCACACTATTACACTATCCTCTCCCCAACCCCATCAAAGTGGGCAACCCCGTTGATGATATGAGCCTGCAAAAATTCCATCCCAACAATTTCTCCAAATAAAAAAAAAAACTGCTGGTGCCTGATATACCTAATTATAATTATATGCCTAACTCAAACGCTAAATGCCATTGGGAATTTTTCATTTCATCTGTGCAGTGTGCAAAAACACTGAGGAATCTGAGAAACATATATGAAACTGACCGTAAAACAGCGTCATCAAGTTCTTGTGGTCTGTTAGTAGCACCCATGATCAAGATTTTATCTTCAGGACCACTGGCGACCTTCAAGGAAGAGACAAGACCATGGTCAAAATGACAGCTCTGCATTGTCACATTAATTAATCTATCAAAATTCTTCAGCACAATGATATATGTAGGACCATTTGTTGGATTAGATAAACCTTCTATGATCAATCAGACCAGCTGTATTAGATAAACCTTCTATTATCAATCAGACCAGCTGTATTAGATAAACCTTCTATGATCAATCAGACCAGCTGTATTAGATAAACCCTCCCTGATCAGAGTTTAATCATCCGACCAGAATATGAAGAATATAACCTGGAAAATGCGCTTAGTTTTCTTTCTCAAAATCCTTTTATCACAAAATTCAGTAAGTTGCTACAGTAGATCAAAAACTGGAACCACAGTTCCAATCCCCACCTTTATGTAAATCATGAGACACGCATACACTATAACTAACAACGGTGGCCAATATAAAAATATTTCACAGAATGTCTAGTTCCTATGTCGTTATTATGCCTATATTTTCTTATATGTGGTGATCAGAAATTTACTTTTCACTTCAAGTCCTTTCTGCCCTTATCAATGCCTCAAACAGACTAAGTAAAAATCCTTAATCAGGCCTTGACACAAGACATGCTTCATGTCATGGAAGCATCTGATAATTCCAAAAGTATTTTAATCCAGCAGTTTGCATTTCTAACTATAAAAGTCAGAGACAATTTCATTTTTAAACACATCACTGCAAAATCTGGTGCTCATAGTTAGTAAACATATTTTTTGCTCTTCCAAATAGCTGCAACCAATCTGTTAACCTCTTATTTCGACTCACTGGCAAGCATACCACTAAACTTTGGTAGCCTACAGCACGGTGGAAATTCCAAAATGCATTTGTAAAGACAATACTTACCCCATCAAACTGAACCAGGAACTCAGTTTTCAGTCTTCGACTTGCATCATTCTCTCCCTCCCTTCTTTCACATAATAATGAGTCAATTTCATCTGAAAGGGAAAAAGAGGCTAGTTAGTGCACAAAATAAAAATTACCTGTCTCACTAAAATTTTTCAATCATATTTAAATACAGTTTGTATCTTTAACACTTGAAACTGACATTCCAAATCTGAAAAGGATGGCTGTGTCAATGACAGATTTTTTGGCAAGATTTCCGCAGGCAACAACCCGTTTAATCACCAGGGCTAGGGTTAGGGTTAGGGCTAGGATTTGGGTTAGGATTACAAGCAGGGTTAGGGGTAAGGGTAGGGTAGGGTTAGGGTTCTTAATTCGCGGGTTGTTGCCTGCAGAAATCCGATTTTTTTTTTTCACTGAAACTTTACACTGTCTTCAAAGAGCAAAATATTTGAGAAGTGACCTCTGACTTACCTATAAATACAATAGAAGGCTGTAACTGTCTGGCAGCTGAAAACAGAGTCCGAACAAGTTTCTCTCCCTCTCCAACCTGTGANAAAAAAAAAAAAAAAAAATTTATCTATGAAAAGGTCATATTCCTTCATAAGGCAAGGTTAAAATAGCTCCTTGAAAGTTTGTTTCATGAATTTTTTCAAAACTTTTCAAGACCACATTCAAATTCAAGATTTTCAAATCTGTGTATAAATTCTGTAAATGGAAGGTCTGACCTGACAACTTCTGCTAAAAACACAAGTGAATGACTAGACAACTGCTGCCCTTAAATCAGCACTGATACCAGAATAAAGCTGTCCTGTCAGAACTACTTTGAGAATCTTACACTAAGATTTCAACTAATACTGGGTTTTTTTCTTCATGGCTGATAGACTTCAGCAATGGCTTGACATCATATTAATTCAAGTTTACTGTAATTTAAAACTGCATCAAAGCAGGTGGAATATTCCTCCCAATTTCTGAAAATTTGACTCATATGAATATATATATAAAATACATATTAAAATCTTACCCATTTGGAGGTCAGGCTCGAAGCACTTATGTTAAAGAAGACTGATTTTGATTCATTGGCAACTGCTTTGGCCTGGAATGATAACGACAAAAGATATGATTAATTAGTTAATATCAAACCATAAAAAGCAAAGGCATCAAAACAGCATCTCCATACTTGTACAGATTTAGCCAAAGAGAACAGCAATAGGATCTCACAACCTTAAACCTCAAGTTCTCAACTAGCCCTCCATACTTATTGCAATGCTTGGTTTCTATGCTTCCATTTTCTATCTCAAATTTTATTTGCAAACTTACACAGCTCACACACTTGAAATTGTTAACTGACGCCCTGGAATTCAAGCTCACATGCCCCTACTCTTCCCAAGTTTCTAATTTCATTTCAGATTACTCGACTTTCTTTTCCAAGTTCCCGGTTTAATCTTAAAACACTTCATTTCTTTCTTCAAGTTCCCAAATACTATCCCAGTACACATGAATTTATTTTCCAGTATTCCTGTTCCATCTTACTTAATACACTTTCCATTTCTTAATTAGTTGCAGGATATGTCAGAATGACCTACCAGCAATGTTTTACCGTTCCCAGGGGGACCAAACAACAGCAGACCTCTGGCAGGGGCTCGTAAACCAGTGAATAGCTGCAATTACAAGAGGGTGAAGGGTCAGAACTCAACCAAGAATCTTCTGCAATAGGCATGATGGCTATACAGAAAATCTGTCACAGAACTGACAAGCCAGTGCTGCTCCTATGTCTGAAAATTCTAATCATCAAGAAATCATTTCTATAAAATAATGTGCATCACATTTTCGAGTCTTGTATCTTAGTCTTCACTGAATTTGTATGCCTATCTAAACATCCTGTGAATCTTTCATTTTAATCTTGGGCAATGAAAACACAAGCTCTGCCACTGATCTCAGGCAGTTGTTCAACCTGATCTGTGAAGCTTTGCTTGATCAGTTAAAACCCATTGTAAAAGTAGTTAGAAGACACTGCTCCTGAAAGACAGATGTGGTGAGCAGTGAATGACCTTTGAATCTATCTTTTTTAGTTTGCTACCCCTCAAACCTCCCTGCTTAATAATGGCATTCAGGAAAAGGACACTGTGCACAGAAAAATGTGGAAGAGGAAGAAAGGATACTTTTTTCCTTATTACCAATAGTAGCCCTAAAACTCAGGTCAGTTGTGGAGGTTTGAAAGCCATTTCCAAATATATCTTACAGTCTCTTTCCCACAGAAATCTCACCTCAGGTCTGAGAGCAGGCAAAATAACAATTTCTTGTAAGGCTTGTTTAGCAGTGTCTTGACCAGCTGCAAGAGATTACAAAAACACATTGTTACTATAAATTGGTGATTGAGAGGCAGTTTTTTTAAAATTTGTCATCACTAAACTGTGATGGAACAACAGCTTACGTGCCTCCATTCACAGATTATTACAGTTAAGAGTCCTTGCAGAATATGGCACCTCTTACCAACATATTTGCTCCAAAAGAAAACATTCGTAAAATATCTGATTCACTTACCTATATCAGTAAATGTCACCTCTGGACCCTGGTCCACAATCTCGCTGAGAATGACCTCTGCCAACTTTGAATCCACATTTTTCAACTTCACTTTAGAAATGTCTCTACGGTTACTTGTGTTGCGAATCTGCGTTTTAAAAAAACAAAAATTGTCATTCCAAGACAATGAAAGCACCAAAATTAAATACAAAGGTTCTAAAAAAAAACAAGCTATCCAAATAAATCAACACTTTGTCTTAAATCTGTTGGTCTAGATGATGGTAATACCTATAATTTATTACTAATAACTAAAGTAATCTAGCCTATAAAATGAAGCATGTGTGTCCATCTTTAAAACAACTACCAAAACAAGAAAAATAATCATGAAAATCAATGCACATGATCCAAAACATGAATTTATTATGGGCTCACCTTGTTTTACAAAATAATCTTGCGTTTTAGCAGATTACATCTATTCAGTAACATCTAGAAACTTGGTTCACATCTCCCAAACCAATAACAGAACTACTTCACCATGGAACAGTTCCATCTATTCTTTAAAATGGTCTTGGCTTATGCCACGGACAAAAGAAAATGCTTCCCTGTGAAAAACACACACATCACTTGGGCTTACATCAGGCTGCGAGGCTTGTCGAAGATGAGTTGGCCTTCGTCTGGAGCCTGGGGAAGAGCCAGGTGTGGAGGAGGTGGAGGACTTCCTTTCTCTACCTCCACTTCCATATCTAGGTGAGGTAGCCCCGCAACCACTGTTGCTCCTGTTCACAGTTATAGGGATGGCTTTGGATTTGTATGGTCGGTGGGAAACTGTACGCGAGACAAAAAAAAATATTTCAGTCTGAATAAAGAGTAATAATGTTGCACTGAATTCTATAATTTTTATGAAAGGCTTAAGCAAATGTTCATGTATCTCATGACTTAAGTTCTTTATCACAACTGCATTCCTCTAGCTTACTGGCAATAATTTTGCTAAGAACATGTAGGCTAAATTTTCTAAGAATATCTGGTTCGGATATGGCCAATAAATCCTCAGCACTTGATTCATCAATGGTATTCATTTCTAACAAAAAACTACTTTCAGCGTAGATCAAATCTTAATTAATATCTTGCCCAAATTCTATAATTAAAACTGATAATTCAAAAAAAAAAAAAATTCAATTATTTACAAAGAATAGAACAGATAGTACAAACTTACAGGATATCCACACACTTTTTGTCAATACAAACTTACAGGATCTCCACATATTTTTTTGTCAATACAAACTTACAGGATATCCACATACTTTTTGCCAATAAAATCAGACAAAAGGCAAACACTGTAGGATATTACAGTGGAAATAAACTACCACTAGACATGAAGTATTAAGCACATCAATATAACAAAGAGTTCCTACCTCGTCATCCCGCTGAAACAACTGCATCTGCTTTTATGTTCTTAATTACATACTAATAACATTCAACTTCTTGCACTTAGGCAATGAAATGATGATTCTTTTTTTTTTTTATGGACCTGCTCAGTTTGATTGACACATCAGAGTTGGTTAGTAACAGGTTATTCTTTCTTTCCAGGAAAATAACGTTAGCTTCCCTATCTCTTAATATTCATGAGATTATTTCCCTTGCCTGTTGTATAATACAATTTCTGTTGGAGATTAGGACCCCTATATCAAAAAGGGAGAAAAAAAAAAAAACAACCCACATGTTGTATGTCCTACCTCTAATGCCCTGGCCCTACTGGGTCCCAGGGGTGGAGCAATAAACCCTAAATTAAATGAACATGAGCACATAAAACAGAAATGACTCAATCATTCAACTTCATTCCTGTAAATATATAAGCTTCTTCTTATCCAAGGTAAAAAAAATATTTATAGAATTCTTCACAGGGGTGAAAAGCCAAGTCAGTTAAAAAATGTAAACAAGGACTTGGTCTTTGTGTTTACAATTTTACAAATCAAGACTGTAAGTCTGGCTACCGCAGAAGATAAGAACAATCTCTCACTTTTTTTTATATGAAGTTAGGTTCCTTAAGGCCAAAGTTCCAATGACCTTATGACGAAGTTTAGTCTCATCCATACTAAACACCATTAGGTTACGGAATAAAGTATAACAATTTAAGGGGCATTCTTTAACTATATTACCCTACCTGAAGAGTTGTCATTTAAGTAGCTTGCCGGATTAATCACAGAGGGCTTATAGGAAGAATTGCTTGATGAAGGACGAGTGCTTGGAAAGGAAAATGGGCTGTGATATGAGGTAAGGGAAGGTCTGTTGCCTGACGACGTGGATGGACCTGCTGCTGCAGCTTCAGGCCTCAGTCTATGACTAATATCAGAATTAGATGCAGTTGGCAGGTCAGAATCCTGCTGGAGTCTGTTGGTCATTGCGGAGGCTGAGTCTGCCTGATCCTCCAATTTTACATCTGCTAAGAATTTCTCTAAACGTGCACAAGGAAAAAACAACAGGGAATAAAATAATACATATGTACAACATGAAATGTGAATAAAACCAATACTTTTAATGCACAGTGGAACCTGCTTAAGCGGGACACAGGTAAGTGGGACGCCCGCTTAAGAGAGGTGAATGCCTGGGGAACAGAATTTTTTGCTATTTAAAAGTATACATGTGAGCAGGACAACAACCCACTTAAGCAAGACGACTTGGAGCCAGATCTCTGTAATATACACGCTGTTTATGACAGGAATGCAGCAAATTGTCACTAACATGCTGTGTCTCAATGCTTGTTTACCTTTGCCCATCAGCTAAAAACCTGGGGGCTACAAAGAAGCTTGTACCGACCGTCCCGATTGCCATCCCCCCCTTTACGTTATGTGAGAAGTGATTGACACTACCTCCCTATAGCCTCCTGTCAGGCAGTTAACCCTTCAGCGCTCGCATGGACGAATCAGAGCGAACATCCTAGCGGCTTGTCATTTAACCCGCACAAGCATCAACGGATCAAGATTAAGAAGGCCCCGTCCCCTGGGTAAGCCACACTTTATCCTTTCTTCAGCTTGGGCAATGATTGACACTTATGAGCCTTACCTGCACTATTGCACAACACTCAGCCAGGGTGTCATTCACACAGGCATGACCATCATTCATGTTGCGTAAAGGCTTTTTGACACACGCCGCTCGCGTCGCGCTCTGGCCAGATGTTGAGTGAGAAGTGTGATGCTTATCTTTGCCAGTGTTTAAGATTATGTAAATTCGATCCCACAATAGCTTTGATCACATGAATGGGCGGGGGTGGGCGGCGGCGAACATCTCAACTTCAGAGATGTTAGACCTCTCATATTTTCTCCAGCTTTATTTTAACATGCAGTTAAACTGTAATAGGTATATTTCAAACAGTACAGATACAATTTAAATCTGACTCCGTTGTCACACTTCACTAGCAATATGTAATGATTATCCCTTAAATTGAATGAAATGCACAAACTATCTAAGAAATCACTTTGTAATGGGTAGTCCGCCTTAGCAGGACGCCCGCTTAAGGGGGACAATTTGTCGGTAACGGAGCCGTCCCGCTTAGGCGGGTTCCACTGTACTGATAACATAAAGGAAGAAAGACATGAGTGCATCAAGCCAAGCAATAGTACAAGTTCCTAATATACAGCTTGGAAATAAATATTATAAAAACACAGAACACATATAATACATGCATCCTGCCATCTCCAAACTTGAAACTAAATATATTCTCTGAACAGGCTACTCTATTAGCTTTACTTGAGAGCAGACAGCTAAAAAGCAACGCTGATCCAATGATAGCTGACCTCAATTAGATTATTACAGGGCTGTCGAAGTTTGTATAGAACATGGCCTGTCACATAAACCGTGCTCACATGTCAGCCAGTTGTATCTTTCCCTTTCATTTGCTTCTTCCCTTGAGATTACTCTCTCACTATACAGGTTTTTAACTAGTCTGGCTGAAAGCTTTTACTAGTAAGACGATGCTTAAATAGCTGACAACTGACTCTGCTGATGATGTTGTTAAGTGTAACATAATCATAAAAACATGCCAGGTCTGAGCAGCAAAAAACTTTACTTTCAAAGCACAATTTTCCGAATCCATCAATCTCCACAATTTTTTATAATGGCCACTCCTTTCCAAATATACTGCTAGGCACAGAAACAATTAGGTTTACCAACATTGCAAATTTTGATGCAAAATAAGATTATCATGGTCAGACTCAAAATAAAAGTGTATGGCTTTTGCACAGGACCTAAGTCTTGAGTCTTGTGGATTTATATCAAAAGTTATGAGCTTGTCATGTACATGATGAAACTGATAACATAACTTGAAAGTGTAAATAAAAAAGGGTGGAGCAGATTAAAAATCTCAATCGAAGGTACTAACATTCAAATCTTCAAGTCATCAGTTTTAAAGTAAAATAGAAAGCTGATGTGCCAAGATTTACATCAAATTTAAGACAAAACAACAATTAGAAGAAATCTGTGACTACTGCCTGTCACATGATTTCTCCTTAATAACTGTGCACGTAGAACAACAATAAAAACCAGTATAGACAACATACATACAATTTAAGATAAACAAAAAAGGGTATGATGCAAAGCCTTTTTCCTGAAAACCTAAACACCTGTTTTTTAAACTGGTGTGTTTCCCTGTCTCTACGGAAACAGTGTGTACTGAATCCATTTATATCAAATCATGTGTCACTATTTTCAGCGTCACAGATTAAAGTATTAATGCCCAGTACCATAATTATTGTAAATATTTTGGTTCTCACATTCATATTGGGATAACACAATTACTGGCCCAAAACATGGTCTGCTAAGGATATAAAGCATCACTCACGAAGTCAACACAGATTATAAATTACAAATTCTCTTGACTTGTCAGTGTCATGTGTTGTGATGAAAATACAGATATAACCTGGGTATAGCTCTCAATACTAAAATACAAACCAAGACCTCTGTGTGAAAATAAGTTGGACACCCCTGTTTTCAACTATATACATTATTGTGATCAATCCAATGTTGTGAATATTTCCAAAATTAAATCTACCGTTTCAGCATTTGGTGGAGAATAAGAGCTAAATGCTGAGATGAGAAATTCTCACATGTGCTTAGACCTAGTCTAAATGGCTTTGCATCATGCTCCCTAAATCTGAATAACATTAATTATGAAAATACATGTAGTGTAATAAAGCATTCAGAGGGTAACAAAAAATGTAATAAAATACTGAATGACAAAGACAAGTTGTGAGAGTGGAAAAGGATGAATGAGGAGGAAGCTGCCATCAAGAATACACCAAAACATCAATTAACTTTTAACAATCACATTTATTAGAAACCTACACCAACTACTTAGCTGCAAAATGGGAAAAACATGCACATCATACCTAATACTTCGAGCCTGTCTTTAACCATTACGAGGTTTGTTTCCATCTTGTCCTTTAACCTCTTTGCACGCTCATAAGTTTCACCTGGGGAGAAATGAAACCACATAATAATATTATGAATTGCAGCCACACGCAGCATTCAATATATATTTATCTCTCAAGTCAGTTACTCTGTCATCCCCTCTTACTCTTATAGAGAAATACTTAAAGAATGAGGAGAATAGAAATACTGCAATGCAATAAGCAGAACTGAAGCAAACACACATCTGACATCATGAGGAAAGAAGAACTTGAAACTATGATTACTGAATCGAACGGAGGATCAGGAACAGATAACATAAACTGCTTAATAAATTTGGGTGGAAAAGGGCAAGGAGGCTAGGAGCTAAAAACAGTACACAGGTAAACAGCTATTTATAAATTATAGACAGGCAGGTAGATGGACAGACTTAAAGAGGAAGTTAAATCCCAGAGTTTGATTTCCTTCCCTCACTCAAATAGCTTTCTAGTCCAAACAAAATAAAATACAATCTACAATGTGCTTACTTAAAGACGGAAATCACAGTTACCTTGCCCTATGATATCAATGGCTATTCCTCTCTCCAGCTCAACAATTCCTTTCTTGTAAAGTTCAACTGCTATGTCTTTCCTCACTGAAAGAAAAACATTCCGGCACACATTAGATGTAGTCAAACCATAAATTAAGGCAAAACATGTTTAAGAACATAAGACAAAGTTCTTGCAAAATGCTGCATTTCAAGTGTAAGACAAGGAAGCAAGATGGCACAAATCAGATGTTGACTACTGAGCTCCTCAGTGTTCTGGTCTTAGCCTTCATACTTAAAATGTGGAGAAGCGTGGCCTAATGGTTACGGCATTGGACTCAAGATCTAAAGGTATGAGTTCGATTCCCGACCACGGTCATGTTGTAAGTGCCTTGGGAAAGCATTTCATTCTCATTTTCCTCAGTCCACCCGTCTGTAAAATGGGTACCCGGCTCTAGGCAGTGGAAGATATTGTCAGAATGCTAGTGATCAGCGCCTATAAAAGGCAGCGGCACTGTATGCGCCCCGGGAGTCGAGAAAGTCCTAGAGTGATCAGGCCTGCTGGGGTAATGATAGTTTGAAGTCGCGTGAGCGGGCAATAGCCTGGATACGAGACTTATAAACCACATTATTATTATTATTATAAAAACTAATCAAATTAATGCTCAAATGTAGAGTCTACAGATATCACTGGGATGATGTCATCAGTATCAAGTTACACTTTAGTTAGGCTTTCATACACCTAATACTGTGTTCAAAAAAGAAGAATTTGCTGACTTAGGCATATTAATATCTAATATCTTTGAATATAATATGAAAGAGAGAGACAGAGAGAGAGAGAGAGAGAGAGAGAGAGAGAAAGAGAGAGAAAGAAAGCGTTTTCAATAATTATTTATGTAATTCTCAAATTGTGTGTATTAACTGGGTGGGGTGTGGGGGAAGGAGGGAAAGGAATAGAGAATGGAGGGTGGATATTTGTTAAGGCCCAATGATGAGGGAGCATGTCTTGCAAATGTTTAAACTGGCATCTCCGCTCAGGGTGTGGGAGCACAATTCTTGGTATCAGAGGCTGGAATCCATGCCCCCCACTGACCTGTAACTGTTGCTTTAAGTGCACTCATATGGACAAATAGAGGGTTGTGTCTGTGTGTGCAGACACTTGAACTATCCTCATTCTCATGCCCTTTCATTATGTCTCTCAGTTGTTCTCTTTGTGTTTCTATTTCTGACCCTCTAATTCACTTGCTTATTTTATTTTTTTTTTAATGTCTCTCGCTATCAGTCTTGAAAAAGTGGTCAAACACTATTTTAAGAAATAAATTCATTATATACTTTTCAAAAGTTTCATGTTAAATCTGGACAGAACCATATTTAATTTCACTATTACAGAGAGCTGATAAAGGAAGCCTTGCACTTGTAGTCTTTTGGCCATAAATTTATAACTTCTCAAAACTGACACTTTAACGAAGTCAACACAAAAGCCAGCCAAAAAGCTTAACATGCAATGACAGCCTTGTAATTCTGAGGAGCCTGATATTATTGAGAAAGCTATCTAAATGCTCAGCAACCACTTTATGCCATGATTCTACAAAAAATCCCATAGACTGGGTCGATAAATGTAATCAATTATAATTCAAACAATCCGGAATTCAAACAGTGCTATCTCTTTCAGTCTTTGGTACACCCACTGAATACAGAATAGCCTTGAGAAGATCCTGCCACTTGATTTATAATGCCCCCTGAAACATGGCAACAATGATGTCCTAACCATAATACCCATATATCGAGAAGCATCATTCGTGGAATACTTCTTGATATGGTTACATGGACGTTACTGGAACAGCATAACTTTCTACAGCAACATGCTTTGATGTCATAGCTCCCCATGTCTATTTGCAAGAATTTCACTGCAAGCTACAAATGTTCAATCTAATGAGCATTCACCTTGCAGTTTGTGCATGCTTTTAGAGCACATTCTAGTCCCTGCCTTGTGCAAAAGTTGTTTCCCTGGCTTGGGAACTCCTCTAGATTATGGTCTCAACTAGTTGTTCAATATTTCCATGTAATCAATATTGATTAGATCTACTCCACTGTCTGACAAGTGTGGAAAGCTGATGAGAAGACCAATCATAACTACTTTACTCTCTCTGAGTTTACTGTCCATTTAGCCCATATGGCTGGATCCCCAACCACAGGAACTGGTTCTTTGGAATTTCTACAAAAATCTCATCAGTTTCCAGACTTGGCATATAGTGGGGTAACTGATATCAATTACATGAAAACATCGAAAAATTAGTTGTGACACTTTTAAAGGGAATGCCCTGGCTTGACACAATGCCCATACTGTAATGTGCTGATTTTTATCACATTCATCATGTGACCAAAACTCTTGACGCCACTGATACTTCGTTTTCAGCAGGACCATGCATACCATCCCTACTTTCTAGCAAGTTTCTGATGATGCAGTCTCTTTCCATGACGGCCATCTCTCATGACGGCACGTGTCAATAACTGGTCCCGGATTAACTGAACGGTGTCATACTATAGCACTGCTAGTCTGACAGAGAGCCGTCTTTCCACTACTCTAATACTTATTAATTATAATTTTTATCAAACCTGCCAGATGCTGAAGCGTTTAATATCTAACTCTCCCTCCTCTCCCCCAGCTGCAAGGCATTAGGGGCTGGTGGGTTACTTAGGGTCATTTCAGATATTGTGGGACTAGTCTAGTTGTCTTAAATTTAATGAATCACGGCCAATGGATGGGAGTACGAGTTCAACGAGTTACGATTTGAAGTTGAGCAATGAATCATTCTTAATCTTATACTTACCCCCATCTTCTTCATCAATTTTTAGGGCCTTCGAAATATATTCAAAAGCTTTCCGATGGTGTTTCTTTTGATTGGCCAAGGCAGGTTCACCGGGCCCAACTGGGCCCCTCACTTTCGGGTTGTTGGACATTGCCACAGGCGCCGCTTCAATGGCTCTGTATGGTCCTCCTCGTAGCACTGTTACGGCTCTCCGTGTGTATTGGCTGATCAGCACAATCGCTAAGAAAAACTGATAAGCTATTGAACGAACAAAAACAAAAATAACTAACAAAGGGGCTGCAAATATTCTGAGATTCCTAGAATGCACTGATATATTTCTTCTCACAACTTTCCCTTTTCCGTCGCCCTTTTTCTTCCCCGGAAGACGAGGTCCCCCTGGTCCTTTTCGATGCATAATCTAAACCATCCGCCATCTTACATGGCAGTGCATGATGGGAAGGGGAAATCCAATCGATAGCCTCTCCAATGGAAAATCCCGGTTACTACTTTTATACAATGACGTAACCAGCACGCCAAGGACGGTAGTCACGCGCCCAGTTACCACGTCACTATGCTTTACTAAATTTATGATTGTTGCTTCACCCGTGTGTCATGATCCGTCCCAGGTCCGTGACTAAGAGTGTATGAATGCATGTTATTATGGTGGACGTCACTCTAACAAACACATCAAAGAATACAAGGCAAAAAAAAAGTATATATAATCTAAATTATTTTAATTCATAATGTCAAGACATAAATGGGTAAAATGATCTTACAAAATTCACAAACAAGACATGAAAAGTTATCCAAACTGAACATCAAGCTGAACAACCTAATGTTAAGTTTATGAGAACAATGGGCCGATGAAAATTTTCAATTCTTACTATGAAAATGACAAGGCGATAAATCACAATCTGTGAAAATAACAGACAACTTGAACAACTGTGGAGAAATTTATTTCAGCCTAGAAAATGTTCATTGTTATAATTTGACAACAGCTTGTGACATCATTCTATTTGTTTCTACATATTTAATGTATTGTGCTAAATTTTAATACACATGCAAACAAACATTTTACACATGTGAAGTTTTTCAATACAACATTACCACAAGGTAATTTGAATCCAAAATGTCAACAATCACTTAAATATTCCCCCATGTGTAATGCCAAGTGTGATGTCAAGAAATTAATATCAATGGTTATACAAGTGCATCTAAAATACCCACATATATTTACAATAATGTGTGAAAACATCAGTTGTTGATAACCTGGCATCACATACAGCAGGAAGGATCAACATGTCCCAACAGAAGTTTTGAATTAACCAGCGTTAATTACTGTCCATACACTAATCATCTGTAATTCTCTACTCAACTGCAAATTCATATCATCCATGATGACTTATAGTGTTGCATTCCAAAGACACTTAAATCAGAAGAAAAAAAAAAGAGATTACACGCAAACATTTAATATTTATAGGCATGAGGAAATCTAAATCCTCATAAATTTGTACTGTCTCAGAGTACTCTGATGATTTTTTATCTAAATCATGCATGAATTGTGATGCACAACTGTAATCTCAATCGGCTTAACATTCTGAAGAAGATGATACCAAATTCTGTATCAGCCTAATTTGTGGAATACAACCCCACACATCAACGTAGACAAAATATGTGTGCATGGAGAAATCTAAACTGTATAGAATTCACTCCTCAGAAAATATCTTCCTTGTCTCTAAGTCATATTTCCTGCCCTGCTCTTTTATTAAAATTATGTGAAGTCTTGCAGGTTTTGAGCTTAAGTTTGCAATACATTTTACAATATAAACAATTTAGATTCACTTACTTTGCAATGTGATAAGATTGAAATTACAGTTCCCAATGAGATTCATGACACAAAAATATACTGCATTTAAAGGACTTGCTCAGAATACTGTCAAACTAACCTTGGAATAGAAAATCAAGCAAGTGTTGAAAAAATGTAATTTCTTAAGCTCTACCTTATGACATATGCAGTACTACTACAATTTTTTCTGCCCTGAAATGATCCTTTTATCCCTTCTGTTTTGTTGTCACCATACTAGCTAATTCCCCTACTTTGACACAAGAACAAATGCCCAAATTCAGTATGTTATTTCTCGAATTAATTATTACTTATGTACAATAATAAATAGAAACATACTTGACTATTTCTGCTTTCATAAAAAATAACCAAAATAAATGAATCCTATTTAACATACAGAAAATGGTCACACTTTCATAAAACAGGACGAACATGCCATTTACTTGACAGTCAAACTCATATAACTAGAATCATGGCCTGTTTGGCAATAGATTGCAAGATAAATGCAAAGTGAGGTTTAACAACACAAAGTGATGTGTTTTTAGTATGCGACATTGAAAAAAAAATATGCACAATGAAAGAGCTTTCAGCCAGTGATAGACGGTGATAAACAGACATCTTTCACATATCTCATCCAAATACTTTGAACAAGAAAATACTGTAATCCAAAAGGTTCCCTTTTTTATTTTTTAAGACCAATACCCAAATAGGCCCTCTCATATTTTAAACTCCCAGTAAATTGCTAATTCCATGAATCTGCCACAACATGTCATTCACATTCTTATCAACGGGAGAAGCCAACAAAATCAGTGGCTAAATTGTTGTTCTGAACAGCAGTTGTTCATGGCAGTTGTTCATGCTGGTTATATGGATGGTGGAGCTGACCGAACAAAAAATAAAACAGAAATCCACTGAACTGTGCCAACTGTTGAAGATATTTTTAAGTAAATTTTGGTTGTTCACATAAATATTGCAGTTGCCTTGATCATTCCATTCCATCGGTGTGGTAAAGAAAATGTAATTTTGGATATTGTTATACTTCATCGCAAAATGTAGAAAATACTGGTGCAATCAAAGTATGAATGATAAAATTATGTTCTAATAATTGTCCATCAATAAGCCTGAATTCCATCTATGGTATTTTGCTGAAACTTCATATTTTAATGGATAAAATAAGGTATTCTGACATTCATTAGCAAGCTTTTCATCTTAAAATTTAAAGAGGGTCAATATGCCATACTGGAAATGGAGAATGCTAACATACCACTTTACATTTACAAGATTTTTCAATGTGCACGGATATTACTAAGATTAAAGATAAAAATCTCTCTCCGCATTCTGATTTTACTACCTCCGTAAAGTGGTTATAAATTATTATTAGTGCACATTCCTGCAGAAGCGTATTATTATATATTATATACACACATTATTAAAAAATGCATAAAACATCCTATCACATGCACAGCCAATTTATTAAATAAAGGAGCTTTTCATCACCCTTGACTTGTCCATCCAATCATACACATTCTATTGTATATACAAATGTACAGGCATAACTACAGAGGATTGTTACATATGTTAAGCTACTTACGGTTCCCTGCACAAGTAAATCTACAGGAACATTATTTCCGCTGAAAAATTTGCTAAATTAATTTTATTTTTTTAACAGATGGTTAAAAAACCTCAAAAGGTACAAAAGGGATCAAGAAATAATGTTATAATTCTGAGGAAAAGAAAATTAATGAATAATCTACAGTAAGTGCTTAATTATTTTTCAGGCCTCACGTCATAAGGCCATGCAAAGAAATTATGTATATATTCCTAAGATGACTAAGAACTTCATCTATCATTAGAAGAACAGTAGGAATTTTTACAGGCCTACATATATGATGATTTTAATATGATGTCACTATTAAAAAAAATGGATTAAAGCAGTAAATATTGCTTTTGAATGTGCAATAAAACAATACATATTATTAAAGAAACAAATACTGTGGCTGCCCAAAGAAATCAAGTCATGAGGTCACAAATGAGCTTTCCTCACATGCTTATTCACACACCATTATCACTGTCCAGTACATTTTCAAGTTTTAGTGAAAGATCCTCTTCCTCCAAATTTTATATTATATTTGCAAGCAGCTTCATGTCTCTTAACACTGTGATCAAACGTGCCAGTTTCAGAGCCAGAAATATCTTTCACTGGATGACACGAGCAGAAACAAATGCCCTTTCAGAAGTGCGAGTGACTTCAAGATGGAAATATGTCCCACTTGACATGCTCAGTCTCTCATCTTGTGCTGACAGCAACTGGGGGTAAGGAAGAGGAATCTTCATGTGCTAAGGATCCATGGCTCTAGTTAGTTTCCATACCCTCTCCTTCTGTTGTAGAGGGAAGACCTTTCTCTAAATTTTCAGCTATTTCAAATACTTTCATTGTAGGCAAGTTGTCTGCTAACATATTGCTCAGATCCATAGAGCCCAGCTGCATTGTGCTTGAGGTAATCACATTCTCTTTTCCTGTGGCGGTTGTGTCCTCTGACATAGATACGCTGGCCTCCACCCTTCTGGCACTTTCTTGATTGTATCCATTCTCTTCCAAACGATGCAGCTGTTTCTCAGCTACTGGATAGCGGTGGTGAACATGGGAGGATGAGGATGTCTGAATGATGGTTGCACCATCTACAGGTTCCTTTTTCACAGCAACAGCTTGGGAGATGGCAACCTGCTTACCTGCAGGCCCATATGGATAATCCTTGACAAGAAGATATTCAGAGGATGAATCCTCCTCCTGTGTCTCCACTTCCCAAGGTGAGGCACTGGGTATGGTCTTGTTTGGGATAAGCATTCGCCGGAGGTCAGGTATGGCTGAGGGAGAGGAAGTTGGGATAGGGCTGTAATGATCAGCAACACTATTGCTGACAGATGGTGAGCTGTTAATATCAGTAGAGCTGTAAGACACACGTGCAGCAGAATGCCTGCTGTCTGATGCTGAAGCCTGAACAGTATGGTCCGAGAATGACTGGCTCACTACTCTCTGGTTGTCCACCAATGTGGTCTCACCAGCATACTGAGGTGAGCTCTGGCTCACTACTATGCGAGGCACTTCCCTCATAGCCTCTCGTCGGATGACTTGCTCTGATGGACCATTCTGGGTGGCCGCTGCATAGGCACCTCCTAAAACACTGATCTGCTTCCCACCATGTCTTGCAGCTTGTGCATGCCTGATCATCTCTTGATTTTCCTCCGGCATCTGGATAACCACCTCTTCTCCGGTGGTGGTGTCGTAAGCAGTGCCGTCCTTTGTCGTATAGATCAGCACAGTTGTATTTGGTGGTACTGCATCGGAGTAGCCAGTAGCAACAACCTCCACATCTTGAGCATGAGATCTGAATGAAGACCCCTTACCTCTCACACCCTTAATACCCAAAAAATTGTTGGGAGTGCCTTTGCTATAGTGTTGGTTCTCACCATCAGCCAAGCCAGGTCCACCGCTGCCAGTGGTACCATTGCTCTTGCTGGCATCCATGTCTAGGAGATGGTAGGTCTCTCCAGTATTTGGGTCTTGATGGCGAATGATCACTGAGTTTTCTCTTGAGAAACCTGTCATTCGAGTGCCCTCTGTATGAATAATGATGTCCTGATGACTGATACCATCTTGTGAATCATTCTGGGCATCCACATACATGCTCCCTGAACTGCCTTGAGGGTCTGGAAGAGAATTTTGGAGAAAAAAAAAGTATTAAAAATTTTGAAAGTTCCAAATACAAAATCCATCTCCAGATAACTCTACACCAAAACTGAAGGAATCAACATGGATCCTAGAGGAGCTCAGCACCAAAGATAATCCCACTCTTGACTCTCATATACTAATGAGCACTACCTTATGTATTTAGGAAAAGGCAAAATTGTTGACATAGACATATTTAGATTGAGTCACTTTCTTTAACTCCTCTAACAGGGGCGATGTAGAAAATACACACAGCAGCAGAATTTAATGATAATGTTCTTCTTTTCAAAGGATCAAACACATCATGAAGATACTTTGGTTGAAGCACAGATGTGGAACATTAAGCAGTCGTCATACTCTGCTTTTAAAAGAGATGTAATCCAACATTACAAATTCACCTTGGCTTTAAATGATGTATGTAAGCAGGTAGGAAAATGTGTCTCTATACATGCCTGAGTAATGCTAACAGTCCATCTTCCTTGACATCAAAACTCACCTTGGCGAGACTGAAGTTTTGTCTTCAAGCCTGCCTTGACACTGAGCTTTGATTTCAAGCCTGCCTTGACTGACTCTGTACCTCTGTCACTCCCAAAAATTTCTTCCCTCACTGAAAAATACAAAACAGATAAAAGATAAAGTCAGGGTCTAAAATGCAGTCACCAAACTCATTAACCCAATGGCAAACACCTTGTTACCCATAAACCTGATCAACTTTCCTGCCAACCCTGGTGATTATTATCTAAGATTTTGTTGGTGATGCATATTTTCCAGAAGAAACCTTGAAGATGATGCATGAAGTTAAACCCAAGATCTTTCTGATGCATCTTTAGTACCATACAGAATTTTTTTCATGTATATTTATATAAGGTTCTCTCATAGGTAGACAACGCTTGATAAGATAAGATTTCAAATCACATGTACGGAATGAAATTTCAGACCGCAACCAACGCAATATTTGTGGTCTCAAACTCAAAGCCTATATCCATAGGCCAACTACAGGGTAAAAACATTTCTATCACTTTAAGTATATAAAAGGTGTTGAAAAATGTTCCAGGGCGACTTACATCTCTCTGCAGATGGTTTCAAATCTCCGATGTAGCTTCGTTTCTCTGTAAATGCCTGCTCATCAAGAACCACAATTTCTGTGTAAAAAAGAGCAATAAACTTGTAAGGTGACTTTCTAAGTATCTCAGTAATGATTTTTTTTTT
>JAWQUT010000501.1:255828-265977 GCA_033807755.1 Ellobium chinense
GGGGGGGGGATGAACTTACATCTCTACTTTCAATCACTGCTTGCCACCAGAATAAAGTACAATAACATCTTTGTAAATCCCTATCAAAGACTAATCTCTCTCATCACACAAAATATCACTACATAAAACTGCTTTAGTTTGTATCCAGTTTTTAAACAAATAAAGAAAATTTAGATACACCCATATAATGCCATAATCATCAGCATCTCTATCATTACAGAAGCTGTCACCAATAAAAGTTCTCAGACAAGGATTTCCAAAGATTATCTCATTTACTTAAGTACTGCCCCAATCCAATCTCATTTATGAAATAAGTCTAGGTGATCAACTCTGATTTAAGGGAGATTATAGGCAGGGCAAGGAAGTTCTAGCACCATGACAAATTCCAAAACTTACGTCCTTCAGGAGTGTAGGTGAAGTTAAATTCGCAGAACTGGTTGCTTTGTGGACATTCTAGATGAAGAGTGGCTTGTACTTGACTTGTCAGATGTGGGTTTGGGTAGAATGGAGGAACACGATAAGTGATCACCCTCTTGTACAAAATGTCCCCTCTGCCTGGATAGAATTTCTCTGACTCAGCAGCACCTAGGCCTGCAGCTGCATCTTCGTCAGTTGTGACGTACACCTCATATTTTTCTGTATTTGAAATAAACACAAACTGAATTAAAACTACAAAATTATACCTGGAAATCTTCCCACCAAAGCAGATTGGTCAGTCTTATATCACATAAGTTCACAGAAAAATACATTATCTTCAATAAATTTTCAAGTGACAGACTGTTTTCATTCGTATATTAAAGACATCATGCTTTATCTTCACTTCAAAGTAGCTTGCTGAAAAAAAGACAGAAAAAAAAACAAACCTACCCTGCAACACAATCATAATTAAGTGAGCAGAGTGCTTGAAGTTTTGCTCAAAGAGGAGAACAGTTTCTGAAGAACACTACAAGCACTTCTGTGTCTGTAAGACTTTGTGATGTAACCTCATATTCATGTAGTCCTTCATTACAGTCCCAGAGTTTTCTCCAGGTCAAGTGAGTTGGAGGAGGTATTCCCGCCTTCTCACAAACTTCTCTTAAATTTTGGGGGGGATTTTAGATTTTTTTCTCACATAATGCAAACTTTGGGGTGTAGTAAAGAAGGGGAGATTGGCTTGGATTCAATGTATTTTTAGAGAGGGATTTTGAAATTCAATAGGCAACTGCACGATGGCACAGTCTGGAGCAAAAAACTCCACTTCTGCTCATAACTACTTACCGGGTTCGATTGCTGGACCATCTTCAGTGGTGAAGATATCTATGACACCACCTGATGCAGGTACAGTGTCACTGCTTAATTTAAGGATGCTGAGTGCTGTTTTCTCACCTTCAGGAAAAAATATAAAATAAGAAACAAATTTAAGCAACCAGTTTTACACTGGGTTCCAAATCACTCTGTATATTTACTACAAATTTGGAATTTCTGTTATGATTGGCCTATAATAACAATTACCGTCAACTCCGATTAATAGCATTTCAGCTAATCACAATTTCCACTTAACCGTAACATTTCCACACAACAAAATGTTGCATTTCCATATACAAGTTATTGGCTAATCCCAACTCTTATTTAATTACATTTTTTTCCATGTTCTCAAGGAGTTGCATTTAAGTGAGGTCGACTGTATGCAACTTTCATTTCTGTTATAATGTCACATTTTGGGTGGAAGTTGAACAACTTTCGTTTTTAAGTAGTTGAACCCATATCAGACACTGCCACAATGCTGAATAAGCAGAACACCCAGCTTTGTGAATCTAGGGTTTCATGGGGTATCCATGGTCATTAAAACTGAATCTTGTCAAAAGTACTCAATCACTTCTGAATTTCTTAGTAGTCATTACCAGTGTTAAAGAAAATAAGAAAACAGGTTAACTACTCACTTGCACTCCTCACCACATGACTGATGGCATGCAGTGATCCATTGAAATACCCCTGGTGGCTCAACACAGTCACAATCACACCAAAGCACACCTTGGTGGTGTCAAACTTGCGGGAGGATGTGTATTTGTCTGTGCACTGTGATAAGCATCGTTCTGGTTGCAGAGTAAAATATGAGGTGAAATCATTTATCTCCAAAGAAGATTCAAAACAAGGAGCTGAAGAATGAAAATCACAGCCTAATTCAAAGTTTATTGTAAGAGGGAAACATATTATTGATTCATCAAAAAGAAACTTTGAGGATTATAGCTCATGGCATACAATTATTTTCAAATCTTCATGTTTATTGACATGAAAATAGATGTTGTTTTTTTTTTTAGCTCACCACAGTCACAATCTGTCTTACCAATGACAAACACAAAGCTGATAATAGATTATGCTTGCTTATATCTATAAAATATATGGAAAGTGATGAGGCAAAATTCAACTTATCTTATAAATGGGACAAAGTGTATGAATTGAAAGAAAATAGTCAACAACAGATTAAATTGCCCAATAGCAAAACATACCTCTGTATGGTGAGGGCAAGTGTGAAGCTCTTTGACTCAATACTGACTGAATCTTCTCGTGTTCATTCTTTTTGGTCTTGATTCTCTCCGTTCTTAAGTACGGAATTCTGGATAGGGTAAAAAGAAACACGCACTTTAAATAAGTGTATCTTGATATTCTACAACTGAAGTTAACAATTCTGAAAAGGTGTTGATAGGACAATAACAATCTCCAAAGCACTAATTACTGAGTTTCTGTATCTACTTGCATTTAGATCTGATACTACAGTCTTACATTCATAATGGAACATAACAGCTGCAATATTTCATTGGGGACCACATTTCAGCTACTGATGTCTGCACTTTCATTTCATGCCATCTGAGAACCAGCAATATTTCTGATAACTCGGATTTTATTTCTCCTCAGATAAAACTGCCCTGCTTGTACAAATGTGACAGGTGAAGGATAAAGTTCTCACTTGATTAGGAAGAAAGGCTTGGTGACAGCATACTCCTTGTCATAGATACCATCGTGACAATCTTTTCCAACTAAACCATTAGGGTGGATCAATTCACGGTTATCTGCATCAGTGCAAATGATGACAACTCGCACCACCTTGTCCTGAAGATGATTAAGCTGGAGAAAAAGAACATGTCGTGTTGTGAATACCCTTCAAAATACATAAAATTTATGTTCATTCCTTCCTCTGAGAGAACTGAAAACCTTAAACTGCTGAATTTCATATCTCTATGAAACTATATGCAAAAATAACAATTTTCACAAAACTTTACTCAATCACTCAGAACAGAGTCCAGCGATTTTAAACTATAACAACCAGTATAATATGCTCCATTCTTTAAGACCTCCAAACTTCCCTCTTTCTCCTATAAATTCTGCTCTAGGCTGTCCATTTTTCTCTTATCAAAATAATTTTCCCCTCAAACAAAAGAAAAAAAGGAGGAGCTCCAAGGACAAAATTTCACATAATACAGACAAACATCAAGTCTAGGAAATACAAGATGCCGCACCTTTAAAGTCATAAACTCCTTCTCCTGGTATTTCTTGCCTGGTCTGTTTTCACCACTGTAGCGAAATTTCTGGAAACTGATGCAGGTTTGAATTTCAACTGAGGGTTTCAGTTGAGGCTGAAGTTGGTATGCTGCCAAATTTAATGCAGAAAAATAAGTTTTAATGAGAATAAGATTTCCATTACAAGAAATATTATATATATTATACATATAGACAGATAGATAGATATAGAGATAGATATATATCACACGTAAAAAATCTTCAGCCCAAATTTTTGTGAGGAGGGAATGTCAGCCCCATCTTATATGTCCTGGAGAAAACACTGAGTTTAACTTTTCATAATTATCCATGTGTATTACATTGCTTGGCAATAATGAAAATAAATGACCTGATCTAGGAACTGGAAATATGAGTGAAGGTGACCACAGGACACTGAAACAATGACAGCTATCTAGGCAAATATTTTAAAATATGGAAGAAAAGAGAAAGAGTAGCTGGTGTGATGTATTCTGCCAAACAGTAATAGGCCATCACAATACCAGGTATACTCCATGGACTGAAATGTTGCAGTGTGAACATTTACTGTTACAAAATCAATTGCATGAAAAATGAGGAAATTGGTAATCAGATTTATTTCACACATTCACTTTGTCTATACAAATTGTTCAAGTATTATTTTACATCATCAAAACACATGAGTATCCTGAGCTGTCTAGGGTTTGTAGCCAGGTGATCTATAAGTTAACCATAAATATGTAATTCATTACCCTGTGCTGCCAGGTTAATGAGCTCTTCGCTTGGCAATTCTTTCTTCACAATCTTGGCCTTAGGTGCCCTGCCACGGGTGTTGCCTGTAGCCTGGAGAATAAATCAGTAAAACAAACAGTCAAAGTAGTTCTTAAAATTACTAGCTTTCTGGATTTAATATTTTTAGAATGCCCAAAGTATTAATTTTTATACAATGAACATTGACTAAAAAAAAAATTCTTACAATCTTACAGCTGCACAAATATCAACATTTCACCTTGACCTGTGAATATAGTGAAGCTTTGCTCTGGGCTTAGACTGCTCCTAAAACTGCTGGAATTGGATTTATGAATTCATCTTCACAACTTTACTTAAACTATGTGTCTACACTATCAAGAATAATAGTTACAGCAGTTTCAGCAAGCACAGCAATACTCTGGACTTCAATTTATCCAGCCAAATTATTTACATACAGGCAGACTAACTTAAAAAAAAAACAACTACTACATACAGTAAAAACAATCAACTAGGTAAATAAGCAAATACCAGAATGTAACATTTGATATAATTTAAATTTAAAACAATGACTTCAATGTGTCTGTGTCCACTTTCAACCCCTTGATTATGACTACACAGATTGGATCCTGGATTTTGCTTTGAAGTCTGACAAAAGGCTACCTTCGAATAATGTCTTCACATACTCAACTTTGGGTCAGTTGGGATGTTCAAGCCTGCTGCTGAAATACAACTCGGGTCTTCTCAATTATCTCTATGATGCAAAACCAAAATGCAGCCTCTCTTTTGTTTTTGAAATTGTTCAGTCTTTGAGTTTGACAGTGCTCGCGCCATCTGATTAGCTTTAATTGCGCCATCTGATCAGTTTTAACTGCGCCATCTGAATCATCTGCATTTGAGGTGATTGCCGAGACGGCCATCTATCTAGACTCTCCCAATTCCAATTAACAACCTGATTTCACTGCACGGGACGATATGACACACGTGTAGACTAGTCTAGATTATCGACTTTCTGATTCTCACTGAGAAAAAAACAACATATGATAACTTTCTTTTGACTGGTAGATCTAGAGTCCAGCATTATAATCAAATGGCAAATGTACTGATGCCTGATGTCCCTTACAAACCTAAGAGTCTAGACTTCAACCTCTGAACTTGTTCCAGTTCGGACAGATGACAACGCCCGCACCTTGCTGCCCTTGGGAGTCAAGAAATGATCTTACCTTTGGCTTCATCCTTCCTCTGCGACTGAATTCTGATTTTCTGGACGCTCTGTTGTGAGCAGATGATATACAACTGTATGTCCCGCGCTTAGTCTGGCAAAGTGAGATGGGGAAAACGGTTTTAATTCCACAAGACCTCTGATGTTCCCACTACCCAAAATGGCTGGACGGGTTTTTCCTCAAGAATGTTGCTAATTTTAGGAAACGTCAAATTCCCGTCAGGCCGTCGTAGGCTTAGCTAGTTCCGCAAATTTTCATTGGCTACAGGCCGAGTCAAATGGGGAAACCCAGTTATGACGTTATGACCTGCCCTCCCCTCCAGGCCAACGTTTTACTCTGGCTTGTAAGCTGTAACAAAATACTGACATCCCCGGAAAGTCTGCCTTCCTTGGGAAATGCAGTTTTTTAAACGTATCGCCTGGCCTCAAAGATAAGAGACGAAAACAGCTAACCTAATTTCGTCAGCATGTAAGGAGTAAGAGTAAGGACGAAGAGGGAAATATTTCTAAAATAATGATGTATGGGCATGTTGTCTCGGTTTCGAGCTTGCGAAACAGCTATTTTGCTTTTGTGATAGTGTAGATTGGCTAGATGTCCCTGACAGAGCAACGATTTTTATATATTTGTGAAGACTGGTTCTTAGGCGGTAATGTCCCCCAATCACTATCCTATTCCGAAAACTCTCACAAACCGTCGAATTCAAAATTCCCCTCCACGATGAAGAAAATCACGATTCATACAAGCTGGTGACGCTTTAGTGACGACATGGATGATAATGAATAAATATAACCTAATAATAATAATCTTATGATCATGGTTGACAATACAGTTATTTTGTATAACTAAAGACTATATAGTAGCTTTTTAGTCTCTGGTGTAAATGCCATCCGCTTAATGGCTTCTTAAGCTTCATCCCAACTGTTTTCACATTACAGAATACTGTATTTTATACTCACTGTCAAGAGGGAGTATTGTAGGCATTAAAACGATTTTACATCTCAAGAAAGCTACACAAGACAAAATCATTGTTAGCAGTATAATATTAGAAACTTGGATGACTTTCACGGTTGCCATATAATCAATAACAAGATCTCCAATTTACATGGGGGCTTGATTGGGACTTCTACTCCTGGTGGAGGTGAACTGAAAACACACACACACACACACACACACACACACACACACACACACACACACACACACAGATTTCCACAGTGCGTGGCTTTTCTTTTGTATCCTTTTCTTGCATACACCAGAATATTATTGTTTAGTTAATGATGTAATACCTTCAGGGTTCGTCACAACCAAGCGACATAGCGATACACAGAGAAAGAAAAATATGAAGTAGTGAATACATCCGCTTTCTTTAACGCTTGTCATGTCTTTTTTTTTTAACTCCACCCCCTCACCCTCTATGAAAACTGTATCCTGTACCGGTGTTTTAATAAGTGGCAGACGTGAAAAGTCTAGAAGTTTCAGTTGTGCTTAATGAATGTTTTAATGTGTAGCTTTACAAAGACGTCATTATTTTAATGACATGTACTTCTATATATAGGCCCCTATATATATACACATCGCAGTGTTTTTCACTCTTTCAAGGACTGCAGTTGAGCGGGGTCCAATGCGATTGACTTGAACACCTCTATGCTGTTTTTACCTCCAGTTTGTCTGTTAATCAAAACCCTGCGGTTTCAAAAATCGAAAGTAGATTTATATGCTATCCTGACTGCCTACTATTATGCCCAACCATCATAAAACGCAGGCAAATGGCAAATTCTATACGGTCTGTAAGACAACTGCAGATTTGAAATCATGTAAAAATTATTCAAAAAGGTTGCTGCCCAAATAGTTTCCTCGCAGGCTCACCTAATTTTCCCTTGGGCCATTTTTGGTAGTTCCGGACCCGCCTCCAAATTAGACGATCTGGGCTACAGTATGGGAACGGGGAAAATCCACCGAGAAATTTGCCTAATGCAAGGAACCCTCCAGTCTAAAGTGATCGCTCTCACGTTGGTGGTCGCCATGATAATTGTTTTGAGCTTGCAAATTTCACGTGTGTAAAAACCAAATTTTAATAATTTTTACAAAGTTATGTACAATGTTCCCACATTTTGCATGCAAGTTTTGTCTTTCTTATTGCACATTTTCGGGGTTCAAAATGCAGTTTTCCGCAGGGACAGAAAAATACATGTAAAAATCTGAAACTTTGATCAGAATGTTTAATTTTTTATATTCTGGCAGTCGATGTTTGCTTTTCAAAGTCAGGAAAATTATTCGTAGTTTGGAGAATGGATGAGACATGTGCTTTAGCTCTCTATTTTTGTCTGTAATATAGGCCTGCTTTGCGAAAGAAAGAAAACAATAAATAAAGAAAGAAAGGGATCCAGATTTTTGTTTAACTGCATCTGAATTGGCGACTGAATGCTGCCTTACTTTAAAGCCACATCCATGGCTTCAGATTGATCAAGGTTCTTATTCAGTCTTGAATATTCATTATCGCACGACCGAGCAAGTCACGCGTCAGGGGAAATATTCGAGAGAGAGTCACACACTGCAGGTCTATGTTTTGGTTTTTTTTGGGCCTTATGATGTTGTGTCAGTTGGAAAAAGGGTTCGAGTTGTCTGTTGTACAGGGGGGGGGAAGGGGGGGGGAGAGATTGTTTATACTGTTATTATAGCTGTATCATTACTGCGGGAGTTTCCTGGTAGCGGCTCACGTGATGCGTAACTGTACACTGTATATACCAGGAAGAGAGGAAGTTTCGATTCGCGGTAATGATGAAACCGGAAGTACAGCCCACTTTTGGCATGCTTATACTCTATATTTAGATGGAAAGATCGGGGAAACCGGTGGAACTAAGTGATCTTGAATAATCAACTACCGGTACTGAATGTGACATCATGGACAGTGGGGATGGCCTGGAGGATTAAACTTGTTATAGTAATCAAAACACAAGTGAGCCTGACCTGATGATCACCTCCATGACATGCCCGTCGAAGCGACCGGATGTCCGGATTGACCGTTCATTATTCCCATGTCTTTGATCTTGAAATCGCGACCACCTGTATAACGGGATTGCGAACGCCACCTCTGATGTCTCAAAGGCAAGATGTCAGACAATCGTCAACTGGCGATCGTGTTTAGGTATTCATTTTTTTTCCCTCCGTGTGACTTGGCTGAAAATATAGTTACTTTTCCAACGTTTAATCTGCGTAAAATTCAATTTAAAAAGTTAATCTGGTATTAAATTTGACAACGCTGATTGTGTCAAAAAAAAATACACGGTCAGGCTAGATATCTTAAGAAACATAAAAATGACTATGCGTCAAAAAAATAACGCTCAAATTTTAGATGATAACTTCATTTAANNNNGGGGGGGGGGGATATTTAGCATGGCCTATAGCAAGGAAAAAAATTGTTTTAGTATTCATCAGTATGTTAGTGTGTACAACAACATGTTGACCATGTCCCATCAAAGCTTCCTTTCCACCAACCCCCACCCACCTATTTTCTTCTNTTTCTCAGTGGTGTAAGGCCTTAGTGGAAGTGGTAAGCATTTCAATATGCGAAGTGAGTGATAATACAGTAGGTCTAGAATAATGTTTTTGGTGTCTAGATTGTGGTTATTAGAGTCAAGGAATTCAATGGCGCCAATGTAAATGCCACATGAACCCACCGAATCCCCCCTCCCCTTCCGCCCTCCCCCTCCTCCCGGTGTCTGCCATTGAGTCTCGATACTCTCGGTAGCCTCCTATGAATGATGCTCTATTTACTGTAGGAACTGAGTGTTCGCCCTCGCGACCACTGTGCCCCTTCACGTGCCTTCCTACCATATCACCATCACCATACAGTAAGTCCATCTATATGTCAGCCCCACAACCCATACCAGCCTAGTCCCTTTCTTGACCATTAGTCTGGTAAACTCATGCCAGCGTTATCAAGCAGGGCTGGGCAAGTTCACAAAAAAAGGTCAGTTCAGATCATCAGATCAAGTTCAGTTCACTAAAGGAGAGAGAAAAAGCCCTAAGCTGAAGTTCAGCTCAGTTGCATGAAAGTTGCAATTTAGTCGTTATCAGATTAGATCAGTTTTCCAGAATGGTGTGAACTGAACTGAAATTTAGGTAGAAAAATTAAAGCTGAAATCAAGTTCACAAAAAAAGGTCAGTTCAGATCATCAGATCAAGTTCAGTTCACTAAAGGAGAGAGAAAAAGCCCTAAGCTGAAGTTTAGCTCAGTTGCATGAAAGTTGCAAGTTAGTCGTTATCAGATTAGATCAGTTTTCCAGAATGGTGTGAACTGAACTGAAACTTAGGTAGAAAAATAAAGCTGAAATCAAACAGCGATAGTTCTGATCCAGATCAGCTCATCCAAAATAGCTATTAAGCACAATTATTTCACATGAAATGAATTTAAATTCACGAACTGTGTTCATATGATTCCGGTTCTGCCCAGCCCTGTTATCAAGGCCATTAAAAATCTCTCTGTAAAGCAAGGATGATAAGAACGAACGCCTGAAGGAACGTGTCCAGCTGCCAGCATTGTCGTATTATTGTATGAACACCTGTGAAATCAAAAGATCTCGATAAGCTATAAACATGGGCGTATCATCGTATCACTGGCATAGACGGTAATGGGACCATTAAACTAATCTCCACCTCTGCCCCCCCC
>JAWQUT010000501.1:265996-282192 GCA_033807755.1 Ellobium chinense
TTCTAATTCTGAAGTTGGTTGGACGTTACTTTTGGACCTCCCCTCCTCACCCCATCACATTCTCAGCCCACCCCTCTTCTTCTCTTCCTCTTCCCCGCAGAACATATCCTGGGCTGAAGGTATGAAGATGCCAACGTTTTTTTCACTGTTGGCTATGTAAAGTTTTACACCTCTCATTAACTTATCCAAGGGTCCTATGCCAAAATACTTTCCAAACATCTTGTTTAGCTCTCTCTCCAAATTTTGACATAAAGAAAAATGCCCCTAAACCAATTAGAATTTGAGAACTTAGGCAGTGAAGCAAGCTACCTAATATTTTAGACCTTTTCACCCAGTAAACAGGTGTAAAAAGGTGTATCGGCTAATGGGCTGGCTCAGTGCAATCTAGTCTAAAACAAACAGGGGGAACGTAATCAGTAGGAGCAAAAACGTAAATTATGCTGATTTGAAGGTAAGATCACGCAATATAGGTTTATTGTTACTTTTGGGCCACCTTACCCACCTAGCAACACCCACAATCAAAAATGCCCCTAAACCAGTTAGCTTTTGAGAACTTAGGCAGTGAAGCAGGATACCTAATATTTTAGGCCTCTTCACTCAGTAAACAGGGTAACCTTACCCATCTAGCAACAACCACAAAGTTTAAGCTTGAGTGGCCAAACCTCACCTATTCTGAGTCTACGAATGTATTTGCACCTATCTAAGCCTTTGAAATTCAAATCCAACTCATTTCACCCCTCCTCATGGCCAGTTGTCTGAGTTTATAGAGATTATTAAAATGTGCATATTTTTATGCCAGGTTCGTTTGGCATTTTCATACCTGAAGAGAAACAGTCCTTCCTCCCCTTTTCCAGACCCCATCAATTTCCGAGCCAAATTTACGCCCATGGTTTACATATTGCAACATCTGACTGCAAGCCGTTCATAATGGACGTCGAGTTAAAGTTAATGGCAAACAAAGTGGTTTTTACCGGTGTGAAATTCCGGTTAAGCGAAANTGTTACTTTTGGGCCACCTTACCCACCTGGCAAAACACACAATCAAAAATGCCCCGAAACCAGTTAGCTTTTGAGAACTTAGGCAGTGAAGCAGGATACCTAATATTTTAGGCCTCTTCACTCAGTAAACAGGGTAACCTTACCCATCTAGCAACAACCACAAAGTTTATGCTTGAGTGGCTAAACCTCACCTATTCTGAGTCTACGAATGCATTTGCACCTATCTAAGCCTTTGAAATTCAAATCCAACTCATTTCACCCCTCCTCATGGCCAGTTGTCTGAGTTTATAGAGATTATTAAAATGTGCATATTTTTATGCCAGGTTCGTTTGGCATTTTCATACCTGAAGAGAAACAGTCCTTCCTCCCCTTTTCCAGACCCCATCAATTTCCGAGCCAAATTTACGCCCATGGTTTACATATTGCAACATCTGACTGCAAGCCGTTCATAATGGACGTCGAGTTAAAGTTAATGGCAAACAAAGTGGTTTTTACCGGTGTGAAATTCCGGTTAAGCGAAAAGGTATATATCGGCTATTGGGCTGGCTCAGTGCAAGCTAGTCTAAGACAAAGAAGGGGAAAGTAATCAACGGGATCAATAACGTAAAATATGCTTACTTGGAGATAAGAGCACGTAATAGATTTACTGTTACTTTTGGATCTCTCCACAGCAGTAGTAACAATGAAGAGGTGACGTACAGGAAGGCATGCTAACAGAATTTTTGGCACGAATTAAACAGACTGAATTAATCACTGATTGTGTCAGGTCCTATTTATTCCCGTGTATCTAAAATCCCCCCCCCCCCNCCCCACTTTTTTTTTCTTAGGTCCTGCCAGCTAATGACGAAGTGTCAACTTATGTAAAAGAGCCCGTGATCTAGAAAATGCGTCCAATTTAAAATCTTCAGATACAGTTTGAGCTTTATTCCTATTAAAATAAACTGTGTTAGGCTTATGTATTAGAAGCAGTCAAACTCCGGCCTAATAAAACATGGGAGACTAAATCAGAAGGGGAGGTGTCCATCTTTATATGGAATTTGTGAAGCAAATTTGGAGCGATGACCGCTCTTTTCCTTCCCACTAGAAAATAGGGCAGTGGAAGTACGTCAACCACAAACAGAATATCAACTTACTGTGGAAGTTTCAGCACTCTACGGTTCATTCATAAGACTCAAAGGATTGAAAAAAAAATGGTGCCATGTATGAAGTAACAGGAGTAAGAAAAATATTAGTCCTACTCTCTACACAATACAGTGGGACTTTACAAACTCGAAAAACCCGTATTCTGCACAATACAGTGGTACCTAACAAACTCGAAAACCCCGTATTCTGCTCTGCAGAATACAGTGGGACCTTACAAATTCGAAAAACCCGTATTCTACACAATACAGTGGAACCTTACAAACTCGAAAAACCCGTATTCTGCACAATACAGTGGGATCTTACAAACTCTAAAAACCGGTATTCTACACAATACAATGGGACTTTACAAACTCGAAAAACCCGTATTCTGCACAATACAGTGGGATCTTACAAACTTTAAAAACCGGTATTCGGCACAATACAGTGGTGCCTAACAAACTCGAAAAAACCCTATTCTACACAATACAGTGGGACCTCACAAACTCTAAAAACCAGTATTCTACACAATACAGTGGGACTTCACAAACTCTAAAAACCCGTATTCTACACAATACAGTGGAACCTTACAAACTCGAAAAACCCGTATTCTCGTTGTCACGATCTGATTCCGATATTTGCAGTTTCTGTTTGAAAAGCTATTCATGAACTCTAACACCTCACACACTCGCAATTATGTACTAGTGCCCCAGATTTTGAGAACCCGAGGGACCGTATTTCTCCTACTTAACCAAAAACCACCAATAAGCTCGCTGACTTTCAGGATCTATAGTGGTAATAACAGTAACAAAAATATATCATCATCATCTTTGTCTCCAATATCATTATCGATCGTCATCATTGAAAAAAAAAAAAGATACAAAATATATTAGTAATGCTAATAAAAGTAATTAAACTGACCTTTCTGAAAAGCTAAAAAAAACAACAACCAAAACAACTTTCGATTGGCTAAACGAGACTAGCCGAATATGTGACGTTCACTGTTTATTACTTCACAGCTCGGTTTTCCAATCACAGCGCTTATTTCCCAATAACTATAATAACTTGAACTTGAACTTGAACTTGAACTATAAGATGTTATCCAGTTATTCAGGCTTTCGAGCCTCAATCTCAGGTTGTGACATATACTGGCTTGCTTGTCCTGGCTGGCTGGCTGAATCGGAAAGGTGAATTGATGTAGTTTTTACTTCCACATAATATATATATATATATACTCTGTTTCAATATTTTAAAAAACTACAAAATTGGCATGTAAAACTGCATCTCCTGGCAAATTATCAACTTTGGCAGATAGGTACAAAGGTATGAGTATTGCTGTTTTGTTATATTATTTTTAATTTGTTTTTGTTTTTGTTGGTGTTGTTTTTTATTTCTCCTTTTTCATACTTTCTGAACTGTTGATATGTATTGTAATGTGATCGGCTTCGGCCTAAATAAACTTGAACTTGAATTTGAACTATATATTATATGTGTGTGTGTAATGTTAGCGCTCATGAATAGCTTCTCATACAGAAAGTGCAAGCATCAGAATCGGGCCATTACAACGACGGGTTTTTCGAGTTTGTAAGAGAGCGAAAGAGAGAGAGGGGGAGAGAGAGAGAGAGACAGAGACAGAGACAGAGACAGAGAGACAGAGACAGAGACAGAGAGAGAGAAAGAGCGAGAGAGAGACAGAGACAGAGAGAGACAGAGAGAGAATGCTGAACAATCTTTTCTACCCCCACCACAACACAGCCATAAGAAGAATCCAAAGTCTAACATTACCAGCGAGGAACAAGATGCTGATGGCAATGGTAGAACGGATAAAATAACTATAACGGCACTGACGAGGAGCAAAGGAGCTTCTTTCTTCGAATAGATGGTTTGTGCTGTCTGTCTTACGTTATTAAACCACTATCAACTACTGATAGTCCTTCGCTTTCACACTGGCAGACATTTTGAGTGTTTCTCCGTATTACAGAAGCGATGGTTGTGAAGTTGATTATAATGACTTTTTTGATTAGTTAAAATACCTACATATATAAACTTATATTTATCGATATTTCTAGATCTATTCAAAACGAACGAACTAAAGAAAGAAAGAAAGAAAGAAAGAAAGAAAGAAAGAAAGAAAGAAAGAGAAAGACAGAAAGAAAGAAAGACAGAACAAGGACAACGATATAAAAAAAAAAGACACCACTGCTAATAATAATAATAATAATGTTGATGACTTGTTATTATGGTGACATGATGGATAAGACGTTTATGATATGACCAAAAAAAATGGTAACGCCGAAGATTTAACAATAGTGGCAATAATAATGATACTCTGAATCCATGTAAGCCTCCAATATCCGAAGTTGCAAATAAAGCGACACACAAAAGTCTCGTTCGTTTTATGACCATAAATTTGCAAGTGCAGATTAAGCGCAATCACGGTGTACTTTCACTTCGACAGATAAAGAAATATGTATAGCATTTAACGAGTGCATATATCCGGCGTCGCAAATAAGCGACACGGAAAAGTCCCGGTCGTTTTCAGCAATAAATTTACAAGAGCACACTGCGCGCAATCAATGAGCAATTTGGTGTGGCTATGTTCGATATACGGAAGAAATCGACATTTGCTGAGTGACTGTTAAAATTGTTTGAATGTCGGGGGCGCGGTATTTTCGGCATTAACAAAGGGCCTTAACAGTAGCAGCGGCAAGCGACGTAATAAAAGAGTCAACGCAGGGTAGATTTATTACTGTCACATGCGAGCAATAAAATCTCAGACAGTCATAGTACACTTTTTAAATGTGCAGTTCTGCAGAAACCCAGTGTGGAAGTCTAGCTGAACACTAAGTTTGCAGTACTGTGTGTTCTTTTATGAAACTTCAAAATGTGTTGTTTTGTGCTGTGTGGACGATTGTGAAATGAAAACAGAAACATACCACGACCGAGAAACCTTTTCATTGTGATGCAAAGTATGACATTTTTAGAAGGCTGACACTTACACGAGGAGTTATTGATTTGGAATGAGTTTTGCCCGGATCACGGAGAAGTCTTTCGCACGATAAGCAGTCTGTGATTTGTGGTGCAGTCTTTTAAAAGATTACTTTTATCAGTAAGATTAAGTTGGTTGGTTTCATTCAGAACGTGTGTCTGCATGTGAAAGCTGAACTGTAAGAAGTTCGAGTCAAAAAGACTCCAAAGAACACTGGAATACAAACTGTAAAGTTATCTACCCACGCTGATGATAGAGGTACCTTTTGTGTTGAGCGATCAGTCACAAAAGCATCGTCTGAACATTTGACTGCCGAGTACATTTGGATCTACGTACTGGATCTATTGCATGTCATGATTTTGTGAATTTTCGTACGTCACCTCCAGTAAGTTAGTACCATAAACCAACTGATATGCTCTAAGTACGCCTAGACCAATTAGTCTAGTAGTTTATTTGATCATAACTGCCGATTGTCACTTGTGTCATCCAAAGTCTTCTGGTGGTATTTCACATACAAATACGTGTCGGTTTGGTCTTTGCATTCCACGAAATCTTGCAATGAACCGATGTTTCATAATATGATATGATCCATTAATTTCTCACACAACTACGAACATCAGTTTTCAGAACTTAAGACACTATATAAGTCTACTCATGACGACCGGAAGACACACAGACTGCCTAATCTCCGGCGGTGGTGCCAAGAAAAGCGGTGCTCAGGGCCTAGGGGAGATGGACAAGCATCCAGCTTGGAAGATGCGGAGGAAGCACCAGGCGGGTCAGCGGCGCCTGTTGCTTCATCTGGCTTTCTTAGACCAGAGACGAGACGAGATTACGGCCAGAATATCGCATGACATGAAACTCATTCAGAGGAATCTCGAGCGCGTCCAGGACAGCGAGAGAGTCATACATCAAGATCATCGCAATGGCGATATGAACCTAAATAATGGAGGGGCTGCTGCTCGACTCCGACAAAATGGCCTTAATCAAATATACTCTGATCAAGATTTTCCAAAACCTTCGCTGTATGCCTCCTTTCATTTTCGTCACGATGTAGATAACAAAGACATGTCAGGCTTATCGAAAACAGTTGATGCTTCGGAGATAAAACAGGACCACAGACCGAACTCCTCCCTTGTAAAACTCACCCCGTCCAAATTTCTGAGCCCTGCTTCCAGACGCCGTCGTCGACGACTTGTACCTCGTTCCTGCGACTTTGGCACGACGAAACCTTCCACTCACTGCTCGCATTTCCCTTGTCGACAACCCAAGACGTACCACAGCTTGGGTTTTCGCCTCGACGACTCCTCCACCGACGAATGGATCTCGTGGACCGATTTACGGAAACTGAAAACATCCGACACCTCTGGTCAGGGCCAAGACGCTCAGCTGTCTTCAAAAGACTCCGTAAAACACAAGTTACCAGTAGGGACGAAGCTGAAACCTTTGGACGTCGAGTTCAGAGAGAAGCTGCTGAAGGAGGAAGTGGCAAGGCGGCGACGACTGAATGAAAACAATAAACCGCCTAGTTGGGAGATTAACTATGGCCAGCCTACACCTTACAAGAGACTGAGATATCCAGTCAGACTAAAACCTATGGAACTTACCAGTTGGTAAACGCGGAGTTCATCCCACTTATTTCAGATGACACTTCGACGCTGAGTAGTACTGGTAAAGTCTTCCTTTCCAGGAACTTTATATATAGTTAATTACTCCTTTACAATGTTGACTTCAGTCACTTTATTTTACCATGTTAGTTCTGTTATTTTTCTTCTTTTTCAGCATGCACTACATTGAGAAGGGACTGAATTACCGTGTTATGAAAATTTGAGGTATCATTATGAGCCTAATATAGAGCAAAAACTTTCTGGATTTATTAACTTAGTTTCCTACTCTGAAGCCCCGGCTCATGCGGGTCACAAGATACCCTTTGCCCTGGCCCTAAAGGTGCCTCCACAAAATAAAGTATGTTTTTGTTACAAGCGATTAAACATTACAAAGAGGGAACCACTTCTATTGATGACATTGTAGATGTTATATCCTCCTACACCTACGGCCTTTCGCTGGTTAGTTGTTAGCCTGTCTGTCAGTATTTGTGCTGCAAATCTGGTAGACACGGAGCTCCTGATGGCGCATCCGTCATTAATGGCATTGTTTTGTGTTCTCGGTTTCATCATTCTTAGATTCATCGTTGTTATCATCACGTTGCTGCTACCACTGATGTCATTATCGCTATCATTTGATCCCCCTCATCACAACCTTACTTAGCTTTAATTGCTCTACAGTTGAGAGCTTGCGCATTGATGATGGGATTTCTTACCATCGTAAGAATAAATTTGTGGATTGCTGTTGAATGCACTCTTAGTAGCGTCCAGTATTGTACCCGTAGAAGCGTTGAACTTGCAGAGGTAATGTGATTTTTACGGCGATTAGAGATTCCATAGTTTGCTCCGCAAGTTCTCAAATAATTATGAGACCCATTCAATCCTCTCATCACTAACTCACTACTACACTTCTATCGGCATCACAGCCACCTGCCTCACTCAGCAGTGACAACAAAAACAACTGTTATGCTGTTGCCCTTCATCCACACGAGCACACCTGCAAAAGCACCTAAATCAAGACAAGAAAAAACACACAAAACACACCACCAGCATCGTCATTTTCATAGTCATCATCAGCTTCCTCATCATCTTCTTTTTCATCATCATCATCATACGCTAAAATACAGCTAGTCTAGTAGGCGTTACAGAAATTATAAGAAATCAAATTCTTAATATTTTTTAAACCACAATATCATATTTGTTATGCATGTTGCCGGAAATATAATTATGTTAGTCTTCTCCTGTTGGTAGAAACCTGAAAAATAGACCGACGTCACTCATCACGTCATCAATGGCGAAAGGTGGCCTTATCGTTATGGCCGCTAAAGTTTACCGGTTATCAAAGACGTCACATATCAAACAGCGTCGAGAGCTGGGTGGTTATATAAATTAAAGATTACCCTCACGTCTAGCTATTACTTCAGAGTAAAGGGTGAAATTTTGCTTACTCTATCGCTGCAAGACGAGCTTGGCCACTCGTAATCTGTTGATTTGAAGGCATATGTCTACATGTTGATTGTAAATCGAGTAACACGGCTGAGGTAAGTCTTAGCAGCAGTGGACTGTAGGCTGCACAAATCTCTTGATCCATAATTGTGAAAAAAAGTTTTCCCGTTCTGCCAGTTCGTATCATTTCATTGCAATGTAAAAGCAAACAGTTATCATCACCATGGTTACCATCATTATATCATCAATTTTCAATCTATAACATCATTGTGATCAGAGTATTTTAATATTAAAGTAATTTTTGTTAAGTTTTAATTTCGCTGGTTTGAATAGAACTTCTTCATTGTTTTTTAAATCTTTGTTTCAAACGCTTACCATTAACATCACCATCACCATCATCATCACAACACCAGTTTTCATTTTATCAAATCAATGTGATCAGTAATATTAAAGTAATTTTTTAAAAATTCTTAACTTCGTTGGTTTGGACGGAACTTTTTGATTGTTTTAAATCTTTATTTCAAACGCTTACCATTAACATCACAATGGTTGTTAGTAAATCGGCAGTGGCAAATATGACCAATCAACACTACTGAAAAAGAATCTACCAGACAGACTAAAAATTATCAAGCAGGCCTAAGGAGTATAGAGCTGTCTATCAAGGTCATGCATGCCTGTGGCGTGTGACCACCAGCCATTCACTGACTGGATACTCCACTGTGTTGAGTGTGTTCCAACCAGCACCACCCCCCTCGACCAATCAGCGTGCGAGCTAACTTGCACCGCCAACCATGACCGTGACCTGTAAAACTGCTCTATGACTCGGCCATAAGCAACAGCTGTAATCCCATGACAAAATACTTCGTACTGTTAATGTAAAGACAACAAAGTAAAGACAAACAACAATATAGTCACAGACACATGTCCACTCCGTTGTTTTGGGTGTTTTATTTTCGCTACTTATGTGCATTTTTATTTAGTCAAATACACAGGGCATACTTTTTTAGGTACTTTGATTGCTGGCATATCGGTTTTCTTCATAATATGATTAGTTTTATTATATTAGAATTCGTTACTTTATCGTGTTGACTGTCATTCATTGTTTGTCATCATGCATAAATAATAGGCCTTATTACAATATGATACCATGTTCTAAGAGAAAGTGAATATTCTAATTATCATTTACAAATTGGATTATGATTGACAGCTCCTGTTACATACCGCTAGAGTTATCCACAGAATAAAACAATTTACAGAAGCACTGTGATGTCACTTATACCCTTCTTTTTCTCCACCACAAACTGGCGGTCGTGCTTGAAAACTACGTGCTGTTTGCTGCATTTGAGAGGATTGGTCTGAGGCCAATGATGGTGTTACACAACATTCGGGAAATAACTATAAATGCTTCTGAAGATTTATTTATTCTTTGGAATTATCTCAGTGATCACATTCTCTGAGCAAACGCCACAGAAGACAAAAGATCTAAATCCGCCATTATCGAAAGCGAAACATCGTGAACAATTCAAATAGTTAAGAGGGCGTACATATGCTGCAACATATTAAATTATGTTTTAATACCATAAATATTATGGACCTTCGCATTAACTCTCATTCTTGTTATAAACAATCTACTGTAGGCTGTATTTCTTGACAATGAGGCATCGCTTAAACCTGCCCTCAGACTCAGATCATTTGTCTTCTAACGTGCTCAGTACTACTCTTCCTCGTGCTGGAACAATGGATTTAAGTTAGTGCTTTCACCCCTTCACTCCGGCATCAGATGTTGATTTAATGACAGAGAAAGTTGCACTCTGCAATGCTGTCAAAGATGTTGATGGCGTGTCCTCTTGCTGCACACTGGTGGAACACATGAACCTCTACACAGCCACCGAGGCTGACGTCGAATGTGTACTTGCACACTGTGTTCCTTTCCCGTGGATCAACAGCACGGCACGACGGGGGGAGGAATCCACACTCTACCTCGGGAAGAGAAGGATAGAATGTATCTTAACGGAGGGGAGATATACTGGCAACGACGATGATAATGATGATGGTGATGATGAGGAGAAGGAGGAGGAGGAAGAGGATGGTGACATGTGCTGGTAGGGACGGCAATGGTGAAAGTGGGCGGTGGCGATGATGATGGTGACATATGATGACAGTGATGTTGTAGTGATAGTTGTGATGAAGATGAATCAGTCCTATGTATTTTTTAGGGGGAGATTGAGAGATGGAGATCCCCGAGAGAAAAGAGGGNGGGGGGGGGGGTAATGGCTAAGAACTAAATGGGATAAATAAGTCCATGATTAAATTATACGTTTGCACTGTAGGGTACCGAAACCACATCATTATTTCTTTCCCAATTTTCCTGACTTAAGCCGAGAGTACTGAATGAAATCTTACTTCTTCTTCTACGCCTATAATCCATCAACATTAAATAATTTCGTTTGATAAGCTACTAACTAAACGTACATATTCTTCAGTCCACCTCTGTGTATTGAACTTACTATTAACAAATCCGCCTGCACCACCGCCTACAACAACAGGGCCGGCTACCAATGGAACAGGTGCTGCTAAACCTGTCTCCACACCTGCCCGGAGATTGCCTTCAATGTTGCTCCGGAGAACCTGCCCGAAACTGTTGCCTACGGTTTTTGTCAGTCTTCCAGACACATCGGCCCCAGCTCCGCCGATTCCAGCCCTCCATCCACCTGCAGAGGGATATAATGCGGATGTTGATTATGATGATAATGATGATGATGAAGATGGTGATGCTGATAAATTTTATTATCAATTTTATTTCTACTTAAGAAGGCTTGTTGTCGACTGTTTTACTCTTCGTTAATTAAATTTTCATTAAAGTTGTCGGATTGAAGCAGTGTTTTAAATTTCTCGCCCTTTTTACAATGATGGTGATGATGATGATGATGATGATGATGATGATGATGATGATGATGATGATGATGGTGATGATGATGATGATGATAGTCAATGAGTACGATCTCGTTGAAGATGAAGCTTATTATCCAAGTTCACCATGTAAGTTATCAACTGATATTGCAAATTTTGGTTAAAAGAGGTTGAAACAGAAGCAACACTGTAATACAGTACCAATTAGATAACTAGATCTATACACTCGAAAGTCTTGACGCTGTTGCCGGTCATGATTAATGATGTCGATCATGATAACCGTGAAGGATGTTCAATATAGCCCAGAAAAGAGAGCTTCGAAAATTTGGCTTTTGTAACAATTTAATGCACTTTTAAGGTCTTAGCATAACCATTAAATATTTTCAGTTTTACACCAGTGGAAATTTTGAGCATGTTTCATTTTCTTTGGGTACAGAGTGATGATGATGATGATGATGATGATGATGATGATGATGATGATGATGATAATATAATATATATATTATTATATTGTGATGATGATACAATAAAATTGTATAGTAGGACACTGGTAGACGCTGTTATATATTTATTTTGTGTGAAATAAATGATGATGATGATGATGATGATGATGATAAAGGCCTTAGAGCCGAAACGTTTAGATGCAAATTTCGATCTTAATTCTTTACTAGATTTTTAAGAAATTCCTTGAATTAAGGTTGAGCTTTTAATTTTTCTCAGTTTTAAATGATGATGATGATGATGATGATGATGATGATGATGATGATGATGATGATGATGATGATGATGATAAAGTAAATTATGATGGTGATGATGAAGAAGATAATTCACAACACTATCAACAACATAAGCAAGCAATTAAAAACGAAACCTACAGTAATGTTTCGCTTAAGTGAAACTTTAATCGACATGAAGACAAAAGGAAACAATAAAAACTTTCGTCACATCAGCATTAGGAATTTAGTAATAGCGTTTTAATCTCAAATGTTAAGCGTTAACTAAAAATTAAAGAAAAGCATGTTAATTAATACACATTTCAGATTTTATGAACATTCTTCTGTTACTCTCTCAGACTAATGATACCTAAGTAGAAGGAGTATGAAGAAACAGGATGATTAGAGTTGCACTCGCTCAGGGAGGATAGTGTAGAAAACACTCACCATCAACATTGCCATCGACTCTGCGACTGATACCCGTTAAGGGCGACCTGCTTCCTAGGCTGCCCTGCAGATGTCCCCGACGACGAGCACCAAAGGGTCCCCTGCGACCCCCCACAGCGCCACTAATGTGTCCAGCGACCCTGCCACCAAGAGGTCCTCTAATCTCCAGACCACCAATAATTTTTCCGCCGGCCTTTGGACAGACAGGACAATCAATTATTAGTGTTAGAAAGTTTGAGGGATTTTCATGCTTGTTTTCAATGAAACGCAGCAAAGCTTATTAAAGTATAGTGCGAGAAACCCAGCGAGGCATGAAATGCAAAAGAAAACCTTGCTTCATCTGCCATATAGTTCATCGTGCAGCTTGCAGTCCCATGATCCTTTTAATATGAGATGAAGAGCAGCTTGAATCGTTTTTCAGTTCTTTTGTAACTCTCACCGATACGCTGGTAAAAAGGACGTCGTCTTCTCTTCTGTAGCGCATGTTTAGTTATTTATAGGTTAATTATTTGGACTAGCCTTAGGCATCCGTTCGCCTCGAAGTTAAGCATGGGCGTCTCTCCGGAAATGAGTTGGCAGGTAACTTTCCTGGTGAGCCCATTTATTCTTGATTCTTCCCGCAAAATATTTTATTCGCGTTCACTGACTTCGCTGATGGCGCCATCAGCTTATATTCTTTCCACTAATGCTCTGACAAATTGGAACGCACGATAGTTATGTTGATATGTATGGGCAGGAGGGAAGATATTTTTAGTATGCATGCACGTCTCAAATTTTTTGGCAGTCCTGGCAAAAAAACTTATATGAAGATGTAAGACCACAGCAATGGCACAGTAAAAGCAATACATTAATTATCATCATCATAATATCATCATCATCGTCGTCGTCATCATCGTCGAAGTCATTTAGTACATATAACAATAATATTTTGCATTCGTAAATCAATAGATATTGACATGTATAATGTGGTATGATGCATGACATATGCTATTATGAATAAGATGTATATCAATGATCAGTGTTATGAAATACGCTGTGGTTGGAGTAAATAAAAGTGTTCATTTTCGTGATTTAATTTTTCATGAACTGCCCGAGTGGATTACGAATATAAAGAAGGCCTCCTTCACAGCCGTTCCCGTTCTCCCTTGTATCACTTTGATACAACTTGAAGATCGAGCAAATATAGATGTACTTACTGTCTCCCGTCCCAGGCCTCCCAATCTTGCGTCCTTTATGAGCACTGAACCGTCGTCAAACTGAAGGGTAGGGGCCACTGAAAGTAAGCCGGACAACCAATCAGTCTAGAAATCATCAGTTAGAACAATCATTAAAATTAAGATAATCATTAAAATTAAAACAAAAACAAAAATAAAATAAAAATAACAGCCAATGACTGCCTTTATCAAATCAGTCAGGGCCAATGCTTTTGGGGCGAGATGGGTTGGGGGAGGCGAGGAAAGGAGGGGAAAACTGCAATGCAATGATCCAGTAATAAGCAAAATTTTAACTGGCAGCGTGCCTTCGTAATTCCACGACAATCTACATAACCCGTGCGATACTAGACATTAAAGTGATGAACTGACTGTGAACATTGTTAATACTGTATGAGGAATATAATTCAGCATTCCTCATCAAACTTTTTCTGCGTAGTTCCCTCATCTTCCCAGAGCCCAATCTAAAGCCATGCAACCCACGTTTCCCAGTGAATCTGAGAATCCCTTGCGTCCGGAGATTCCCGTTCTTAACCGTACTTTTATACAATTACATATTCAAGGATTGTGCAGGTGGCAGGGCACGCTTCCGGAGGAGCCCATGCAAGGGGTCATTTCCTCAAACGCAAAAAACTCGAACCACGAGTGAGTAAGCAGGTTTCGTCGTCTTTTCTTTTCTTTTTTTCCCCTCGCCTTATGGCTTTATGCGTGTGTGATATCACGTAAACAATGTTCTTACATTTCTAAAGTGCGTCAATTAATTTAAAATAACGTCGGCAACGAATTGGAATTAATAAAGGTTAAAAATGGAAATATCCCACATGCAAGTTGCTAACCGCAACCAGCCATATTGCTCTTTATGCAAGCTGATTTCAAAGGGTTGATTTGCCATTCTCCGCCAGTTGTGCCGAATTTTGTCACATGAAATGCTGAAACGGATTGGCAGTTAATGTTTAAAGTTACCATGGAACCAGAGTGAAAAAAACACAGCGGCATGATGGGACATTTCGCTTATATGAATTCAATGGCACACTTTGTATCGAAGCGTTATTTTGTTGTATTTCACAGGTCAGTCATTTCATACTACATAGAAAATGTTCAAGTAGCTCGTTTACTGTTTTTTCGAACGCTGAGTACAGAAAATAACGTCTAGTGTTCTAGTACCACTACAGTATCTATATTAATAAAACGCTTCAGCCAAATTTGTGTCAAAGATTTCGTGAGCCTACGTAACGTAAAAACATGCGGTTTGCACCGAAATTCGTAGAAAAATACACAAAAAGTAACTATACACATCAGTCCTCTTTATTTTTTTTACCCTATAAAAAAAAAGAATGTGTATAGCAACGAAATACAATCTCCGATAGACTAGATCTTTTCAATCCGCCCGATTCGCCAATCGTCCAACTTTTTCACGGGGTTGAATGCACTTGTCTATGATGCCTTTCGGTGCGCTAGATATTCTTTCGCCGCTAGTGCGTTGCCTGCCTGCCCATTTGTAAAATGGGGTGTTAGTCTTGTTTGAAATCAAAGAGCAAGTCCATCTCAGTCGGAGCAATGTCTATGGCCAGCTGTAAGCGGGGCGTGCCTTCCGACTGTAACGATCGGCTGGCGCAGTTTTAACATGAGGTGGGGAAGAGGGGCAGGGCGGGCGCATCTAAAAGATTCAAGGAAGATAATTTCAGGAAAATGACCTATTACCTGTAGACTAAAAATACTTACCGATTGCAGCAAGACAAACCAGGATGAAAGCGTAGTCCATTGTTAGCAGAGGCGTAAGTTTGTTTCGTTAGATCCTTGTATTTTGAAACAAAACTGTTTCTTGTTTCGTTTCAATTTTTTTTTTCTAAAGCAAATCTTATGACTACTTTTTCCTTCCTTAGCTTGTTTTCTGTCAGGCCTACTTCTGCTCTTCTTGGCTTCTACCTTCTTCCTAAAAGTGCTAACCTAAAGGTTCAGATGGTACGATAGCTAGAAGTGTATGGTCATGCCTAGTATAGCCCTTCTGACCTGCAGTGGACAGCGTGGCACTATTTATAGGACTTCCATACAAGGAAACGATATGACCAGTACAACACAGCAGACCATGCAGTCAATCTGTCTTTTGCTGTATGTCATTCCATACCAATCTTTCTTCATTTCTACACTTGACTGACAAGGACACAGTGTGATGTTTGGCAGCGGACATGGGCGGACCCAGGTGGGGGAGCTGCACAGTAAGAGACCCGCAAAAGGGTATTGAGGTGCCCAGACAGTCGCATCTGCAGAACTGAAAATCAAAGCTGCTTTTTCAGTATGTGCACAAAGATTGTGCACTCCCCACTCCGCCCCTTGTTAGAAAGCAACAAAAAGATTTAACGACTTTATTTTTAGATGTCCAGATCGCAAAAGGTAGATAATATATGATAGTAACAAATGTACAGATGGACGAAATAGTCAGGTATGACAACACCTGCGGACTAACTGTGCAGTAATATAATGTATAGTATACAAATTTCACGGCACTTTTTAATAACATTGCCTCTCTCTCTCTTTCTGTCTCTCTCTCTCTCTCTGTCCCTCTCTCTTTCTTTCTTTCTTTCTCTCGCCTCATCTTCCCTACCTCCTTTCTGTTTCAAGCCTTGCGATTAGTGCTTAAATGTCTCATTTCACCAGCCTTCTGCTCCTTCATCTCGTTCTTTCACTTCATTTCTCAGATAAAACAACCATCCAAATTTAGCATACTCTACCGCCCCTCCCCCTACTCCGCCAACCTCTCC
>JAWQUT010000501.1:289711-375022 GCA_033807755.1 Ellobium chinense
TCCTCCCTTTTTTTTTTAACACGCATCTATGACAAGAGTCAGTAATTGTGAACGGAAATTCCCAGCTTACTCTTAGTTTGTATGGGCCATGAAAAGTATTTGTTACATAGGCCTGCGTACTCTGTTCATGCTGTTCGTAGCAGATCTCTGTCAATCTTAACTGCATGACACCAAAGTAGTCCCAAAGGGTGCAGTGGAGATTTAAGTTTTAGGTATGACGCCTGTCTTGAACAAGACCATCTGTATGGATTAACCAGTCATCTTTATTTAGTTAAATGTAATGTGCACCTTTCTTATTCATTGTTGTGTGGTCCTCTCTGTCATGCACAGTTGTCCTCCTTTTGCACCCTTACTCCTCCCCCCCCCCCCCNCCCCCCCCCACTAGCCCCAACCTTTGTGACCTCTTTTGATATAATATATCTGTAAGTTCAAATTGATTAACATAAAGATGACACAGCACTGACGAGGTGATTTTCGGCTTGTCGGTTGGTTTCGTAAACATGTGTATTTACATTTTATTACTTCCCTTCACGGTAGGGGGAGGCGCTTCCAACCGGAAGTTGTGTGTTCTAATAAACTTGTTCGTAGTAGGCTGTGTGTAACTCACCATAAATAAACCTGACTGGCCCATTTACAACACATCACCCGATCATACTATATTATAGAGATAAAAAATATTTTGTGACATGGCGGACCAAGAGCAGAAAGCGATCCAATTGATCGCAGAAGCAGAGAAAAAGCTTAAATCTGCCAAAGGATTGTTTTCATCATTGTTCGGGTTCGTATCGGATCCAGTCAAGTGTTTTGTCTATGTCTCTTTTTCTCTAGACTTTAGATCTATTGAATTGTAGACTAATCTAGACTAGTCTAGATCTAGTCAGTGAGTCAGTCAGTTATTTATGCTATCTGTCACCTACTTTATTTCAGCCTAATTGCATATGGACCATGTAACGTTTGACCATAGGACAGGATAGTGTACAATATGAATATGCATGATCTAGATTGGACAATCACTACTAGGGCCCTTCTAGGCAGAAGATATTCACATGAAGAATATTCTCACATTGATTGATTGTGTCAGCAGACTCTTCTTTCTTTGTCTGTAACCTGGCTGGACCCCTGACCTCAGGCTACAGCTGGTGAAAATTAACATTTTAGAGACTCTTTACTTGGGAGGAATTCCATATATGTGTGCCAGAGCCAGAAAGATTTCCTCAAGCAACACACCGAACCAACAAAATACCCTAACCCTAACCCTAACCCTACTCTAACCCTAACCCTAACCCAGTGTCAGGGTTAGGGTTATGGTTAGGGTTAGGGTATGTTGTTGGTTCGATGTGTTCTATGCAGAAATCTTTCTGGCACACATATGGAATTCCTCCCCTTTACTTATTATGCATGATGTGAAAATTTATGTCACTCGCCCCGCTCTGCCCAACCGGCCTACTCAGAGAATTGCATAACAGACTTGATCTAGATTACGGTGACTACCACTAGATCTAATAACACAAGCACTCAAACAGCTGTTAACTTGGCAAGGCAGTAACATACCATAATGCATTGACACTGCTGGACTGCTGGAGGTTTAGCTTTACAAGTATCAATTTGTAATTCAGTTTCCAGTATGAGTAACTGCCCAAATTTTTATAAATCTGGAGCGCACTTCCCGCATGTGCCCCATAGGCTACTTCTTTTCTGATACTCCTGTCTCATTAGGCATTAGGGTTAAGTATCCTGACTTAATGGGCATTAGAATTAGGGACCCCATCTCAATAGGCAATAGGGTTAGGGACCGTGTATTGGTGGGCATTATGGTAAGGGTTGGAGCTAATAGTGTGTTAACTGGTTAATCCCTCAGTTAATATGCACCCAGAAACTCCTCCAACATCTACATACAATTTTAAACTTTTTTTTTTATGTTTTAAACTCACAGAGGAGGATCAAAACAAGAGGAAGCATGTGATTTGTACGTCAGAGCAGCCAATGCCTTTAAGATGGCAAAGAAATGGCCACGTAAGTCTTCCATTGTTTTTACTGCTTAATTTCTTTATTAGATTTTTGTGGACACATAAAAGGGTTTTAGTGCAACACATGTGATGTCTGTCAAAGTTAAATAATGTGAAATGCATTTTTATCTAGAAACACTTTATGGTTCTCAAATTTAAAAGTACAAGAGGTATGGAGATTGGTACAAGTTGAGACTCAGTTACCAGCATTAGATGCGAATGCAGCTGGCAGAAGTATACTGTAGACAACTGGTGAAATAATGTAAATTTTTCAATATTTCAGAGGCTGGGAAAGCATTTGAAGAAGCAGCTCATCTTCAGTTGGCCATGGGTAGCAAGCATGAGGGAGCCACACAATATGTCGATGCTGGCAACTGTTACAGGAAAGGGGATCCCAATGGTATGTGTGTGTATCACTGTATGAAACTAAAACAAGATGCAGGTTTTACTCATTAACACAATGCCACATATTGTCTTGAGGAATGTTGCTATAATAGACGCTAAATTTATCTTATATTTATGGTGTGATTTGTTTGAGTGAATGGATTATTATTACATTCTTCATTACTGCACTGCAGTCTTGATTTAGGGCAGATGCAGTGTATCCGACATGGCAATCACAAATGGCATTCATACAACGTCAGTAGAATACAGGATGCTCAGAATGGAAAGTAACAACATTTATCTGTTTTAAAGTGATACAGAACTTTATGAAATCAAGACATTTTACTTGGTCACGGTATTTAGAATTGCAAAATAAAATCCAGCTAGATTTTGATAGCTGTTGTAACCAAATTGCTCATTGTAATTCAGGTAATAATTCACTGTCTGAACACTAGGAAATGAAGATATTTAATCAGCATTTATTTTCTGTAATATTACAATGGCACAACGGTCTTCTTGAAAATAGACCCCAAAACTTGAGCATTGTTCAAATGAATTTTCAAAAATATCAAAAACTAAATGTAACATTGTTTTATCTAATGATCAGATTATTGAAGCTTTAAACCTCTGGTCTGTATATAATTTGATTTTCCTGCAAAATCGCTGTTCAAAATAATATCTCCAGACTTGAATTCTTTCTGGATGCATTTAATGGTTTTACAGTTCATTCTCTGCATTCCTTTGTTACTGAAGTGGTCCATAGAAAATGATTTCATGAGGTTTAGAGTTATGGTCATTTGTCTTGGGCCAAGCAATTTGGTCTGTATATAAACTCTTTAGAATTAGATACAATTTTATGAAGGAAACTTGGATTGCCTTCCCTTGTCCAAATTTTCCCCAAATATTCTATAATTCAGCTATTGTAAAGAGCACAGTTACTGCTCCTTTCAATATTTTCTCCAGACCAGCAAGTGTTTTGGAACTGTCCTTATAAGATTAGATACTGTGTAGTTGCATTCATTAATATTGCAAATTGTTGTATTACACTACTAAAATGTACCCAGGATTATATTTTTTACTAATGATGTGTCTCACTGTTTTTATACAGCTGCAGTCAGTGCACTCCACAAGGCCATTGAAATATACACAGATATGGTAAGTACTTCCCTGTTCATCTCATCTCTGAACATTTCCTTTTATTGTATTTTTTTATCTTGATCTATTCCTCCTAGCATCACATCCTCACCCTATCCCACCACTACTTCATGTAAATTGTAGTTCATGTTTGTACTTCATATGTTTTTTTATTGGTATTCCTGGTTTGATCTTGGTCCTTTGTTATTGAGTTTCATGCATCTTAGGTCTATGATCTCATGCCAGTCAAGTTAAGAATATCTATGAAAAATGTTTGCTTAATGAACAGTGTACGTTTCTCTTGTGGTCAGCAGTGATACTCTCACCATTTCACAACTTTGTTATATATAGATCTAATGAGGAGCTCATTTGCATTTTTTCAGTAGCATTATGAATTATGACCTTGGCATGGGGTCAGTTTTTAGTGTGCTGCCTTTTTTTAGAGATGTGCAGATATTAATATTTCTGAAATTTGAGATTGTGCACAGCGGAAGTTCATATACATGGACTTTTAATTCACATTTTAATACGAATATTTTATATTTTTTGTCACTCAGGGGCGATTTACGATAGCAGCCAAACATCACATAACCGTGGCAGAAATCTATGAAACAGAACTTTCAGACATGGAAAAGGTGAGCTTTTACATAAGGCTATAGGCACAAGAGAAAACATACCCTCAGTATTCTTAGAGTACATGATGTTTAAAATGGTTCTTTTGATTTGCAAAACCTTGTTGCCAGTAGGATGCAGCTTTTACCACAGTTCAACAAATAGAGTATGTTCTGTTGATTTCTGATTCAGATGGAACGTAGAAAGTATTACATTTCGTCGCCTTCCACACGAAAGGGCGTATCCATGTTTTTCACATTTTTAAGGAGAGCGATTTACGTCTGATTTGATCATATTGATAGTTAGCTTAAGCCCTTTAGAGATATGCCGTTTTGTGTGAACATAGTTCTGAGATAGCACTACGTACTGGTGGTGATAACTCAAAACCGTCAAAAATCAGGATACGCCCCTTTCGTGTGGAAGGCGACGAATTATACCAGTTTCGAAAAGAATTAATAGTGTGGCAAAACGTAAGAGAGTTTAAGCTATTGGAATTTTGTGGTAAGTATGATGTTTCATAATATTTCTGATGACCATGTATTTCTCTCACATTTCAGGCTGTCCAAAACTATGAGCAAGCAGCAGATTACTATAAAGGAGAGGAATCAAATAGGTAGGTTATCAGTCATGCGGTTACCTATCAACAACTGCATGATCAATAACAAACAGTATAAATTAACATAAAAATAATAGAAGGAGCTGTTTTACCATACTGGCTGACATTATAAATATCATGAATAATCTCATTCACTCCGTTCATATAATTATATGTTGCTTATAAGTGCTATTGAAATTAAATGGTTAATCCACGTGACAGGAGAGAATCAGTGACATTGACAACTGTAGCCGCAATAGTTATTCTGGAGGAAGTGAGGGCAATTATCATAGCTATTAAATTTGAAAAATGTGACAGTAGGAAGTAATGAGACAAAATTTGTTGTCTCAGGTGGATTTATCATATGTCAGTGCAAGTTGACCTTGTCCGTTGTAATGTATGTGCAAGACTAATAAATTTATATTTGAAAGTGTACGCTCTTTCTTCTCTTTGCAGTTCTGCTAACAAGTGTTTGCTCAAAGTGGCGCAGTTTTCTGCAACATTAGAGAACTATGAGAAGGCCATTGAAATTTATGAACAGGTAAGTTGTATGCTGAAGGGCAGATTTGGTAGAAGCTATCTTAGAAGTGCAGCATGACTAGAGAATAGAGATGATAATGAAAATCATCAGTTCTGTGTCTGGACATTTTTTATTTAAGCTGGACTAGAGAGAAGAATTCTCTGCTACATGGCCCACATTGCAGTTTGAGTTTGAGTGGTTGAAAAATTGTTGGGATTCAAGTGTGTGTGAATTGTAGCTCACACAAGAATGTTATGAAAAACAGAAATCAGTTCTGTTCTGCAGTTTGTTAAAATAAGGCTATGAGTCTCTTCTTGCCTGCATCAGGTTGTTGGTATGACATGTAAGCAATGTGAGCGCTTTCATTAGATGAAAAAATGTTTTGAGCTTGCATTATTCTGGCCTGAGATATAGTAGTTTGAAGTGGCAGGGGTCACACCCATGCAATGGAAAAATATTCTGAGAAAATCCTGATTCAGAGACAGTTTTTCACTACAAAAGTAACCTTATCTGCCTCACAAAACTGAGATTTGTCTCCACTTAAGACTGTTTGTCAGTAAAATCAGTAGGTTTGTGTACAGAAATGATTTTACCCTCCATTTCTGCAATATTTCAATCAGTTTTAAACAAACTTGTTGCCATTGACAGCCATCCACATCTTTGACCAACACTGGTCAAAACATTTCTTTTTGCCCTCATCTTTTCTGCTTTGTGATCCAGGTCGCAACCTCCTGTATGGACAATTCCCTGCTCAAGTACAGTGCAAAGGACCACTTTTTCCGTGCTTCCATCTGCCACATGTGCATGGACACAGTCAATGCTCAGGTGGCCATAAAAAAGTACGAGGAGATGTTCCCAGCATTTGCAGATTCCAGGGAATCTAAGCTTGTCAAGGTATGTCTTATGTGCAGTTTATTTAGACATAGAATTACAGGGAACTACAAACACACTCTGATATAAACTGAATAAATGTCTGTGTGACGGAAAGTCCAAAAAACCCCATGTATGCAAGTGCATAGTTGTTCCCAAAGGACTAGGGTGAATTCTGGTATCAGATGACTTGTGCTGTTACAAATAACAGTTGACCAAAAATCATAATCCTTTGTGGAGAAAGTGTCCCTCTCATGCTGAATTGTGCAAAATGTTTTCGGTATAGCCTTCCTTTAAGATACAGTCGAGTCCATGTATGAAGAAACCGGATACCTCCAATTACTTATTAGTCGAAATAAAAAGAAATAATAGTTTTTTTCGTTCTTTGCGTCTATTAATTATCCTCGCATAAGACGAAGTAATTAATGCCCATTTCTGATTAGTCCAACTGCCCAGCGCTACCAGAAAGGCAAAATCACCTCCTGGCGTCCTCCCCGTGTGGTACCAAACAACGCCGATGGCTTGAAAAACAAACGAGCCGGTGCCGCGGATAGAGAGAGGCAATAAAACTGGACACTGCGAGTGCCATTAACTACTGTATTAACCGCAGCACAATAAGTAGGGCGTATGTATTACACCATTGCTGATAAGATAGTAGGGGGAAGAGAATGCGCGAGGGCTCGGTGGTGCTGAAAAATCAATCTCGGCAGCATTGTGTAGGGCGGCTTAACATTACTTACAACGCATCTGGCCTAATGCACCGTGACGGTATATAAACAAGAGGCTGCCCTCGTGACCTCCCCAGTGTGCTCGCTCTCTCGCTCGGGAACAGTTGCACCATTATCATTTTCAACGAATTTGTCCTCTAAATGATGGCTTCCTCTAATCCCGTGAAGAGAAACCTCAAGACTCTTTCCATTGAGTTGAAGTTAACATGCTTCAGGAAATCGACAGAGGTGCGATGTCGAAGAAGGCCATAGCTGAGAAGTATGGTGTTCCCGCTAGCACGCTTTCTACGATCTTGAAAAACCGGGAACAAGTGGAAAAAGCGGCGGCCTCTTCATCTATTAAGCTACTACTCAGAGTGATTTCTTATAAAAAGAAATAATCCCATTTAAAATACTTCCCCAATATGCCATCTTTAGTTACATCCCCTGTTGAATTGCCCTCGTGACCTCCCCAGGGTGCTGGCTCGCTCGCATACGGTTGACCCGCCTTGGAAATCGTTAGTCGAATTCTGATTTCTCCAACTCATTGGAGTGGTCCCAGCGAATTGGAGTTAAGCAGACTCGACTGTATTTGGTTCTAGAGGTGGCTTATGAGCTTGCCAAATGTTAATTTGGGTGTACTTAATGACAGCTCACCTGGCCAAGTCTTTGAGAGCTCATCATGATAAAAGCTGAATATTTCTTTTCACAGAGATGTGTGTTTCCAGAAAATAGAGAATGGAAGTTCACACCATCATAGTATATCACTATGAGTCAACCTACTGTTAGGACAAATTTTCATGAAATTTTTACTTCTAAGAAATGTATCTTGACTGTACTTATAATGGATGAACTAATGAATTCAGTCAATGCAGTAATCTTAATCTGTCAATACATTATTTGCAAAACATTTATCCGACTGGATGTAAATAAGTAAAGAAAGAAAACCATAACAATTGTATAAGATTGCCAGTTTGCCAGTAACTTTTTACTTCATTGTATTGTCATATTCGTGTTTCAGAACTTGCTACAGGCCGTGGAAGATGAAAATGTAGACCAGTTCACAGACGTGCTGAAGGAGTATGACAGCATATCTCGTCTGGACCCCTTCCTTACCACTCTGCTGCTTCGAGTTAAGAAACAACTCAACGCTGAACCAGACCTCTGTTAGAACTTGTCTGTGCTGTGATCATTGACTGTTGAATGTTTGGAGAAGTAGAGAGATATGAGAAGAGTGAACATGTGTGGATAGGGTGCTGTGTTTGGATTCATACTCTTGGTACATCAATCTTTGTAAGATTTTAGCATAGATATTTGGGTATTGTGACGTCATCATTACAGCAGATATTGATCTACTCTCAGTAGCTCCCTTGTATAAGTATCTTCCATAATTAACATAGATGTAATTCTAAATGTTGATTATCTGTGTGGATTATAAAATATTCATCACTGTGATAATATGGAATTGAAATTTAGTTTATAATTTGTAAGACATCAGACTCTGATTATCTTCCTGCTGAAAAGTTCTTGTGAGTCACTTATTCTTTTGAGGATACATATATATATACTTCTCATCATGGTAAGACTTTTCTTTATATTATGCTGCTAAAGACCATCATTTGATTGGTAACCATCTTTGGATCAAAAGAAGATAAAAATCAGTGAGCCATTAAATAGGTAGTTATTGGACTTCTCATAAAGCCCAGTGATTTTCTTCTAACCATACATTGATGTATTGATGTTGTCCTCAAAATATTTATTGAAGCTTTTGGCATGAACTTTATGATGAGAATGTTTATGTGGATGCTGAAAATTAAAAGGACGGATAAATTTATGTAATTATGTCTGTTTTCACAATTAATCCTGCAGTTTCACCTTTTTCACCTGTGATTTGTATTCTTCTTGCTAACCTCACAAGTTTTTTTACATGTTTATGTACGTTCTCTAAGACTGGAAATTCACTGTGTTTTTTCAGCTTCCATCATGTTGATGTTGTTTCATGTACGTTAAGTCACATTTATATTTGACTGATAAATGTGCAATATTAGTGATGAGTCCATTTGATGTATGGATTAATTTGCTATATGTAAGGTTAAAGTCTGTTCAGTTTTTCACATTTCTACAAAATACCTTTTGGGTTGGTGCATTGTTAGTTGTTGCAGTGAAAGCAAACACCCTGACTGTGACAGTGTCGAGCAGGAAAATGGAGATGTGACATACTACTGACAGTGGTAACTGTTTTTGTGGGAACACAGAAGAGAAAAGAACATTTCCACTGCAGTCTTCCCCAGCCTGGTTCAGGAAAATGATTCTACCTTGTTTGTATAATATTAATGGCTCTCTTTATAGTGGATGAATAATGTCCTCACAGCAAAGTAAAACGTTCCAATCGGTGAAGGCTTTTAAAACTCTGTATGATGATTATGAATACTGGAAAAAGAAATTGGTGTGAGCTGTTGGGGCTTTGGGATCATGTGTTCCAATCATGAGAACGACTTAAGCCATATTGGAACAAAGTCATTTACTGCATTTGGAGTGTAGATTTAATTGGATTGGCAAATGTTTGTAATTTCATGAAACAAGCACAAAAAATTTAGTTGGTGAAAAGTACAAGTATTTGTATTAGATTGGTAAGAGCATTCATATATTTCTTTTCTTGTCAAATTTTGTACAGGCTTCATCTGAACACTCCGGTAGGAAATACGCAAATATCCAAGAGGTCTGGATTTTTGTACATGTAAACAAATAAATTCTTTGTTTCAGATGCAACTTAGAGGAGTATGTTGTGTCTTTTAATGGTAAAGCTTTTATGTGAAGTTTGAAATGTAACTTCCCTTCTATCACTCTTGGTACTTTGTCATAAAGTTTTTACACCAGGGTGAGAATTCAGATGTAGTCAGCCTTTCATTGCACTTTAATCTTGCTCAAGAAGTTACGAGACCAAAGAAGTCTTGATTAATTTTACATGTTGTTCAAGGCATGGGGTTAATATTGAGATTAAGGATTCTGCCTGTGACTGAACTGGAATAAAATTTAATGTTTTATTCACATTTTTTTTTTTTAGCTCTGGAGCTTCTTGCCACATAATGCAGTTTTGTTCTAGGGCAAAAGAGATAATGGCAAAGAATGGAAACCATAGCACATCTTTGAAAAGGAGTTTTGTGTTAGTCTTTAATAACTGCTTGTATGAAGTTTGTAATGCCTGTCTTTTGTCACTTTACCGTTTGTTTCCTTTTGTTGACTGTACATATTCTTCAACTGTAGAAGTTCATCAATAAATCCAAAGACCTGCTGCGGTTAAGTATTGGGAGAATATGATAGTGCTGGATTCTGTGGACTTATTATTGCAGCCAGTCAAAACATCTGAGGCTTATGTTGCTAGGAACCATGATACCAAGTGTCAGAAGGTGAATAGGTTCATTTGGAATCAAATTTTTGTTTGATGCAGAATCAAGAGTAAAGTAACTTCTAGAGGCATATAGGATGAATTATTTTGTATAAAATTTGTCTTCACTACTTTCTCAGAATTTTTTCCCATTGCATGGGATAAGCCCCTGCCACTTCAAACTGTCTGGAGCCAGTGTAATGCGATGTAAAAAAACATTTGACCGAATGTAAACACACACATTAAACTTTCATGCCATACCAGTAATTTGATTTAGCCAGCAAGCGACGTAAGCCTCATGTGGACTGGCTGAAAGACAGTTTGTTTCTCTTCATCTTTCTAAGATGTAGGTGGTCAATCTTGCTGTTATTTAAGGATTGGGTATTCTCTCTTTGACATTTGCTTGATTTTGCTGTGGCCACGGAAGCGTGCTTTGTGTGTAGTTGCTTTATCAGATTCTGTTAGTAATAAATTATATTCTATTTTAATCCACTCATTGGTGATGAAAACTGACCTTTGTCACTGCCAGAATTTGCTGGGCATTGAGAGCTACTAGGCGTGCAGTCTTGCTTAACACGTCTCCCTGTCATGGCTAATAGAAGAATTTAAGGCGTTTTTTTTTTAATGAAGTGTTTATATGAGCGCGTCAAGAGATAGTGTTTACTGTTTGTATCCATCAGACAGCTGGTTCCGTATGACTTGGTCAGATAGTATTCAGCACATTTTCTCCCTAGGGAGAGTAGATCCTGGTGTTTAGGTGACATACCTACAAATAAGGTAATCAGTTTAGCTGGGCAGTCCAGCTGAAACATAGAAAAACACACATACAGCCTTAGCATTGTATCACATTGGCTTGGGCCTGTGATGATGCAAACAACTCTGAATTGCATCTTTACTTTACAAATTGTCAGTGAAACACATGGTTATTAACTCATGGTGTTGGTCTAATTTCCAACAATACAAGATCAGGGCCACTTGGGTTTCCCTGCTATTCTGACAAATTTTATTGCTAGCCTGCCTTATTTCTGGACAGAGACTAAAGAAGTGAGATTAGACACTGATGTTGAGTCACCTGTGGCTATCAAAACAGTTGAAACCTGCATGCATAAGAGGTATTTTGGCATTTTTTATTTTCTCTTGACTTTTCAACCTAGATTTTTTTTGTCACTCCTTTATAAGTAATTACATGTACAGAATTTCTTGTACTTTTCATTACTAAATGTCTTAATGCTTAGATTTTATTTAGGATTGGAGCCCCATCTATTATCTAACATTTTGTTTGGTTGGCTTCATTTGTCACAGAATGTTTGACATTCCTCTTCTGGTATCATGGTTGATAGGAATACAAAGGCATTCCTTGTTTATGGTATTCACCATTGATCAACTTTTTATGCTTTTTTTTTCATCATTACTGCTTGCTTAACTTCTACCACAGGGTGACCCTGGCCATCTTATTTATATGGTGGCTTCCTAAGGATATTCCTCCAGTTAAATGAGTAGATTAAATACACAATAGAGGGTATCTTTTATATTGACTAGACTGTGTGTGCTTACCATGATACACATTTCCTCTTTGACTTTGTAGACCCCTCCCCCTCCCCCCTCCTCCTGTTCTCTAACTAGGAAGCAGTCACATGATTCACTTTTTGATGATGTTAATCTTCGATCTCTGTCATTTTTATTGTGTAGGAATAGTTCAGTGGTTGTTTGTACAAGTAGTTATTTCCTTCTCTTACACAGAATGTGACATTACTCTCTTCAGAGTGTGTAGTAGACTGTTCAGTTCTTGTATTAACTCCATATTATTTTGTTTGTTTGAAGTAGCTCAGGAACCAAGTGACAGCCAAGATAATGTTTGGGATGTTTACGGAAGTTAGTGGGTCTCCAACTACATAACAATACGATAGCCTACTGTCCTAAATCTGATGGGTTTTTTTTCTCTTTGTCCTCATGATTTTATGTCAGTGTCAATCCCCTGATAAAATACTTTTGTTTAACCAAATTCTCCTAGCTTAAGACTTGAAACAGATAAGAACAGATAAGAATTTTATCATAGCAAAAGCTGTCCACAAATAGAACAGTTCAAATTTTCTTTAGAGCTGTTTCAACAAGCTAAGTCCTTCTGTCATTGACATTAGGAGACTGGTTGATCTATTGGTTATTCCTATCTTAAGCTTGGGAGACTGTTAAGGACTGTGTGTGTGCCATTACAGTTTTGATTGAGCACATCTCCTAGGAAGAAGATTTTGCAGATTGTCTTTCGCAGCATATTCTCAGACACAAGTGAGTGGCATAAAGGCACTCCCATGAACCCATGTTGTAAGGATTCTACCCCATGGAATTTTCTGAAATTAGAGAAAGTTGTCTCATGAAGAAAGCCATTTAAAATCTGACATCAGCCCAAGAAACTGCTCAGATGGAAAAATCAGTATCTTCTTGTTGCATTTGTTTGTTTGCCCAGGATATTCTCTTTTTGATTAATATATTTATGGTCTGTCAAATTCATCTGTTAAAATGAATTTCTTTCTTTCTTTCTTTGTTTCTTTCTTTCGCTTTCTTTTGTTTTTCTATCTTTATTCCCTCATATCTCTCTTTCTTCATTTCCTTCCCTCCATCTTCATGTTCTTTGATTTCTATAAGTTTATATATTGAATTCATGTTACTGTCCTAGAGGCTAAGAATGACTTTAAAGTGATAACTGTCATTTGCATATATTGTAAATTTTAACTACGGTATGTTGTAAACAGTGTCATTACCTTATTCTGCATGAGAGCTAATAAAATTAGGAAAATTTTGTGACAGGTGAGTGGCATTCCTGTTGTTGTCCTCTGCAGTTTTTACTGACTAGTGAATGTAGACCAGGTATTCATCTGTTGCCTCTGAAATAGCTACACAAGTAGTAATGATTCCAGTCCCTCTGAGGCTGACAGTAACGAGTCATTATCATTTGTACTTGTTAGTAGATCTAGTAAGTAATGTAGAGAGTTACAATATTACTACTGATGTCTAGATTCCTGTTTTCTTAATGGTTGGAAAAATGAATCATTGTTTCTTCTTTTTTTTTTTTCCGAAGCTATCATTCTGATCAATAAATGTTTAGAAATACATTCAGTTGTGACTGGAGTTTGTTTCTCATCTTTTAATCTATGAATTCGGTGAGAACACATAACTAACAGAAGAATGTGTGAATGAGAGAGAGAAAAAGAGAGAGAAAGAAACAGAAAGAAAGACAAGAGTCAGTTTAAGAATATGCACAAATGAAAGGGATAGAGAGATAAAGAAAGAGAAGAAGACAGAAAGAAAGTTTCAAATGAAAGCAAAATCTGTGTGATTGGTGATGCAGGCTGTCATCCTCTTACACTTACTAGATGGCTAAATAAGCTAGATGACACTTGAGCTAAATAACGGCACTGAGACCCTGCTTTTCTAATATGATGTGAATCTAGCCAAGCATAGGAGGGAAAGGCAAAACACATCACAGGCCCTGTGATCAAAATCTAATATTAATGTTCCACTCTTTCTTGTTTATATTATTATTTATTTTTTTGTTTGCCTTGGACGTTTTTTTTCTGCTTTGATGATGCTGGAAGGAAGTTGATGTATGTGTAATTATATTGGAATACAAAATCTCTCAATTTCCATAATTCTGTGGAAACTATACTGCTAAGGGCACAACACCTTTACATAAACATTACAAACATGCAAGTGTTATTTGGGCCAAAATATAAATGGTTTGCTTACTCATGAAAACAAGCACTAACCCAAAAACACATATTTACGGTGATCAAGTATTCCAAGTTTTAATATATATCCCCCAGTCACATAATACAGTATGGAAAATTACAGTTGCAACACAGAAAAAGGACAAACCATAATTTTAATTAAATTTTATACATGATGGCTTATGTTGGTTATTTACACAGCACACTTCTGACAGATATGCAAGACATTCACCCATCCTCTCAGCAGATATAAAAACGATGTTCGTTATCACACTTCTTGCATATAAAATATACCGAGCCTCATTAAAAACTCTCCAAATAGATTGTACAACATGAGGTGGTCACATCCCCTACTGCTGTAAGATTCAATAAAGCACATCCTTAATTTAAGAAATAGATGCTTACTTTATCTGCACCTCATGGACATACCTAAGTAAATTTACCAATCGGTGCCTACACAAAAATTATGTCATCATATGACTTATGTAAGACTGATCAGGACTTAGCAAAGGCATCCCTAAATATGTGAAATGCTAGTCTCTTAGCTTTGTTGGTTCCTTGATTATAGACATCCTTTCTAGTGAGTAGTTTTTCATGCTGGTTGGTATATCATTCATGCAACACATGAGAATACAATCTCATATTGAGATTTTCAGAAATGCAGAAATGTCGTCACTCTTGAAACACTACCCAAATGAACTATCATAAATGTCAATGAGGAAACAAAAACTTGCAAATTACTCATGCCTAAAGAAGCAGAAAACTAATTCTAGCTAGGAAAAAATAGGAATTCCCACATAGCCTGTTCTATGATACAGGCTTAAATTATTCCCCAGATCTCTCACAGTTACTTATCAAATTAAACTTTACCTCTTGTTACACTTAATAGAGATCATTCACCACACAAAATAAATAGGGGAGAAGTAGTATCTTCTCTCTGCTTCATACATCTGAGATAGTCTGTGACACATTTTTGTGAGCACAGTGAATGATAGAAGGCATGTAGACACATCCCTTATCCCACACCATCCAAGAACTTAAAGTACAGTCGACTCCACTTAATCGCCCATCCTCGGGATCATGGAAAAAGTGGTCGATTAAGCGGAGCGGCAATTAAGCGGAGGAAGTAATTTCGGCCATATTTTTGGTAAGAAGATTAAATTTCTTTGATGTTGGGGTTTGATATTGTGCATTGACACCTTCTTGTCGCCAGACTCAGGACAAACTCGAGTTTGACGGTGTTGTAGCGCACAAAATGTTTGATCTCCACGGTCTCTCTCATTGGCCACCTCGCAATAACCCAGCAGACAATAAGGAGTAGGATGGCATGGTCGGGATAGACCGTTCATCCACATGACATGTTCTCTGATCTAACCGAAATCAGAGAGCCTAAATCCACCAGACAGGCGCAATCAAGGCGTGGGGGCGCAGTAGCATATCGGACGGGCGAAGGCGGTGATGCGTAGCGTGGGACGAAGGGGGACAAGGGGAGGGAGAGGAAAGGCTTATCACACCTGTTTCGGGGTGGCAGCTGTCACTCAGTCAATCGGTCTGCCATCTGTCGCGCAGTTAAACCGTCTGTGTACATTGTTTGTTTGTCAACTGTAACCCTTCAACCACTGATCTTTGAATTCATGGGCGCTGAAGAATGGTCGATTATCCGGAGTGAGAGGCAATTATCCAATGACTTTTATATAGAAAAAATTCGGTTCCCTAGGAAACAAGGCGATTAAGTGGAAAAGGCGATTAAGCGGAGGGCAATTAAGCGGAGTCGACTGTACTATGAGAATGTTCTGATGTCATCTTTTGCACATGGCTGTAAATGAGCTAAGATATTCTGCACGTTTACCAGGTCAGTCCAATTCTCTCTCATGCTTTATGTCACAGACTATTCTTAAAAAACTATAGTTTTAGTATGACAATTCCACTTCAAAAACTTTCACATCTTCAGTGAGTTTAGAAATGATGGTACATAATAAACCAAAAAGCAGTAAAGGAAAAATCAAAATGAAAAGCTTATGAGTTCTAGGATACAGCAATGTTCTTAAATAAAATGTTTTCAATGATAATCGTAAGAAAACTGGAATTACAACTCAACAAGAGTTGCTGATGTCTTCCCTGAAAGACAGATCACTGTTGTTGAATGTGACATTCTTCACTACATGCTGGCATTATACTGTTGGCCCGAGATTGTATATGAAGTAGGAAAAACTTTGCAATATAAAGCAAATACTAATTGTATTCCCCCATACAGCTTTACCAAATAAAATCCTGTCTGCATTCTTTTGTAGAGGAAAAATGTTGATAAATGCACAACTAAATTCACATTCCAATGCCTTGAAAGATGCTTACTTAGCTCTATGCATAGTTCATGCGGTGTTTTAAAGATTAAACTGTCTAGTAACGTGAATAGGGGTGGATTCTCTATTAAGCAAGTTATAATGACTCCACTTAGCTGGCATATAATGATACTCAAAGAATCATGATCTATGAAACTAATACAGTACCTAAAATGATATCCAAAGAATCATAATATCTGAAACCAATACAGTACCTATCATGATGACTGTACCAGTGTTATACCAAATGATGGCATTTTCCAGATACTTCAGTGTCGGCTGGTAATGCACAAATCCACCATACTGGATCTACCTTCTTCACCCATATCAGACATTTACATGATGACCTGGATTACAAGCAAATCATCACAGGGAATAAATAGCAATTCATTAAAACAAAAACTTGGTAAGCAAGACTTGGCCTTGACCATTACTTCTCATCCAATATCTAGCACAAGATTATTTCAACATGAAACCAGGCCCATGGCAAATACAGCTGTTTATCAAGGTCAGGTCATGCACGCCAGTGGCACATGACCCCGAGCCACACACTTGACTGGATATCCCATTGTTTCCAACCAAGGCACCCTTCCCTGCCTATCAGCATGATGTGCTGGTCTAAGCCACCAATCATAACTATAATCTATAAACAGCCTGACAAAACTTTGCTGCTGGCATGAAAATCAATTCTGTAAAAGCAAGATCACATTTGTTCATGAAAATATCTGGTGCTGACACCAGTAAAATTGAACAAGTTGTAAGCATTATGCAGGTGTCACATGATCACCATAGTACCACATTTTTGCCATTTATAGAAAACAGATTGTACACACCAAAATAAAAAAAAAATAAATTTAACTTTGTATAGAGCTTAATGTTCTGTATCTCTCCAAATGGGGTGTCCTCTAGTGCCTTTTATTTGATGAGGGGGGGGGGCGCGCTGTTTCAAAATTTGTTTGAACCTCCTGTAAAACTGATTTTGGTGCATGAAATCTTTTTCTATAAAATGACAGATTTACCCTCTTAATTCTGGGTTAAGATAATACAAGAAAAATGCAATGGATGAACTCATAGTTCACGTCAGCTTGCATAAATAAAATACAGCAGATACATCTACTGGCAGCACAACATTAGCAATGTTTCTGACAGCAGGTGCCATGCCCTTTCCATAATGCAGAAAACTCATCTTAAGAAAGAATGACATGGGCACATATTTCATTGTATGTACTATCACAGCACCGAATAGAACAACGCTTGAAAATGACATAATCACGTTACATATACCAGAGACAACCATATATAGTGTAGTGCTTAAACATTTTGGATTCCTTGTTTAACATACATGCAACTAAGCAATAGTAAACAAAAGATGGTAATCAATAATCAAGAAAATGCTCTGTTTCTTTATTAACAGGAGTCTGTTTATGCCNCAGATTTACCCTCTTAATTCTGGGTTAAGATAATACAAGAAAAACGCAATGGATGAACTCATATCAGCTTGCATAAATAAAATACAGCAGAAACATCTACTGGCAGCACGACATTAGCAATGTTTCTTACAGCAGGTGCCATGCCCTTTCCATAATGCATGAAACTCATCTTAAATGAAAAAAATTTAAAAAGTATAGAAAGAATGACATGGGCACATAGTTCATTGTATGTACTATCACAGCACTGAATAGAACAACGCTTGAAAATGACATAATCACGTTACATGTACCAGAGGCAACCATATATAGTGCTTAAACATTTTGGATTCCTTGTTTAACATACATGCAACTAAGCAATAGTAAACAAAAGATGGTAATCAATAATCAAGAAAATGCTCTGTTTCTTTACTAACAGGAGTCTGTTTATGCCCAGTTGGTATATGTAAAAGCTGATATCTTGTTTTTATTGGTTTATTATTGTTGATCATTGTAAAGAGTATCAAATGATGATCCTGCCTTGAGGCTCCCAGTGTCACAAAGTCTACTTCAAAATGTCTTCCTCTATAAATAGTAGTCTCTGGCAAGTACTCTACTCCAATCTGATATCATGTTCAACACAATACCTAATCTCCGGAAGCAACATCTTTTACACACCCTCTGAGTGAAATTTAGTCACTTTACATTAAGATCTGTGCAAACAACCACCTCTTGAGTCTCTTCCTCTGTCTATATGAGGGACATTACCTAATCACATCAACTATGGCCCAACTTGATTCTTAAAGTTGCAGGCTCTGAAGCAAATGTATGTTCTAAGTTCAGGAAGTTGGCCAAACATTACTAAAATGGGAACGTTTAAGGCAACTGAGTCCAAGTGCTGATCTCATGAAACTATCAAGATTTCAGTCCACAACACAATGTTTGAGATTTCAACCCACTATACATATGTGTGATGTTACATGAAACATAAAAAGACCCTCAGATGAACTGAATCAATATAAAGACTGTGTCTCCACACTAAATATATCACCATCTCTTACCATTCTCGTAACAAAAAAAAAGAGACTACTAAAACATCTGTCACTCAGTTCTTGCATTGACTGTTTATCAACTTAACAATATAGAAAACTGTTCCTTTCTTTCTTGGTAAACTCAGATGGGGTGGGAAGCCCAAGATACTAAAAGAATGCCACTATAAGTGATATGACTTCTCCTAAGCCAGCTTGAGCTTACATCTTTAAACACTTGAACAAAAACTCCACAAAATATTGTGGTGCTTTCCACACAGTGAAAATATTCAAATGCAAAGAAATTACAAATCAGAGGAAATGTAAATGTTCACCATGATTCCCATTTTGATCTACACTCATCATTCAAAAAAACTCTCATATTCACATTAAACATCTTGCAGCCTTCATGAAGTAACACTGGCACTGAGACAAAAAATGATTACAGACGAAATGAGTATCACTGCATGATAGTATGATGATGGCTAGTATTCATAAACTATACTCAAGATAAATACGTCCTTCTGATATGTCAAAAACTGAAGTCCTTAAACAATGAGAAATGTTCTTCAAATACAGCTGTGCCCACATCACTTTGATAATCCTCCCAGGAATCACTTAATAATACATATATTATTTGTTATGACAAGTGCTAGCAAGTCTTCATAATGCTAAACAATTTCATACAAGCTAAGGCTAAGTATCATTTATGAATGCCAGCCAAGTTTATCTACCAGCTTACTTCTTCCTCTTTCAGGTTCTTTCTCTCTCTCTCTCCTCTCTCTCTACCTTTTCCCCACTTTCCTTCCCTCTCTCTCTTTCTCTCTCTTGTTTTCTTTCTCCACAAACACACTTGAAGAGTCAGCTGTCTTACTATTCTGGAGCCTTGGGCTGATAGTCTGAACCATGAATTTCAGGCTGGTATGTCATCATCACAATAAGGACCAACAGGTGAAGCAAGGCCTGTAAAGAAACACAACATGATTAGTCTCAGAAAGACACATCATACCATTCATGATGATTCATGACTAAGTATATGTTTGGATTGGAGACGGATAGCTTCTTTGGACGATATGGCTATACAGTAAAGATTTACTGTCATATTCAATGGGAACTGAAATGAAACAGATGACAAAATACTGACACAGAAAGACATGAACAATGTCTTACCATATAAACAATAACAAAGACTCTGGCGATGGGGTAACGTCGAAGAAAGACACCAAGGCGTATGCTGTAATACAAATAAAATCACCATGTAAATTTACCTTGTAATTTGAAAACCACGTCTAAAAGAAAATGTAAGTACTTAATACCATACACATTTCTTTCTCAACTTCCGGACATTTACCTTGCACTCATCTAGACTTTCTGAGTGCAACAAGGCTGTTTAAAAAAAAAAATGCCAAAATGCAGGAGGAAATGAAGAAGTTCATACTTGGCATGGTAATCATTAGTTTACAGCTCAGCACTGTCACTGTTACCAACAAACAGAGTTTCTCTTTTGATATTTCACAACTGTTGTAGGTAACCACAATGAATAAAGGTTTGTGAAATTTACCGAAGCATGCTATATCACTTCTAGAAGGCATATGTCCCACACTAATATCCCAGCACTGCCATATCACAATCACTATGGGCAGAGTTTCTTTCACTGCCAAATTATTGTTGTTCTCATAGAGAAGTATGCATGCAATGTTGAATCCGGGTCATACAGGTCATTCACTGAAGAAAACGAATCAGATCTTTGCCAAATTATTGTTATTCTTACAGAGAAATATGCATGTAATGTTGAATTTGAGTCTTACAGGTCATGCATTGAAGAATGTGAATCGGAGCTGTTGGTGTGAATTAATGGAAATAAACCATGACAAAAAGCAAGGGGGAAAAAAAGACTAAATGCTTATACATACCTGAATCCATCAATGGAATTTGCTGCCCTTTTCATCCTCCTTGTGACCTCGTGATCAGTGGCCACCTCTCGCAAGAACATGGGCAGTCTCTGTCTCACTGTTATAAAGAGGAGGAGAAACACTGTCATGCTCTGTTCAGAACTTCATATTAAGTTCAATACAAAGTCAAAGATACCTTTCTAGATCTTGAGTCACACACAGAAAATGAAATAAACAGCTTTCGGTCTTCTGAGGTTGCATGATAATGGGACCTACTCTATAATCAGTTTTATTCCACTGCCTGAGAATGGATATTTGCTTCTCACTATCGAGACAAGCAATCATCTGGTCATTATGCAACCACACACTGTCAAATTATATATGAGATCTATTATCAGAGCTGCCAACCTCCAAAACTGGATTTTCATATTCCAGGCATCAAAAATTCATATTCTGACCCTGATTTTCATACTTACACCGGTGCAGAAAAATAATCTCGCGAAATTTAAATGAATGTCTCCTTTTAGCTGTTTAGTCATACTTTTAGGCCTGTAGATAGCTACTGTTTTCGTATCACACTAAAAAGCTTTTCTTCAGCTTTAAACTGAGGTAATGGGAGTCACTCACTGTGGTACAATAATATACTTGACTATCAACAGCTCTTTCCAAATCCTTTTCATATTCCTGTAATCTAAGTGCTATTTTGATTAGGTGAATTCTTGCTTTTAACTAAAAAAAAATCCCCCTTCCTTTAAAATTAAAAAAAGAAACCAAAAACTGATAAGATATGTAAGATACTGGCAATAATAACACAAGAATGCCCTCATTTTGTGAGACAAATTTATACAAAAGAAACTTGTTCATCACATAATTGCTGCTAAGCTTGAAATTCAAGACCATCAGAGGACAGACTCTAGCACTTTACCATGACCACTAGGAAAATTAAATCATTTATATCCTGCTAAAATTTTGATATCACCAGAGATCTTGAACTGCATTAATAGCAGTAATTGTACCCACGTGTAAAATGCTCACATTCATATCTTAAATTGCTCTGTCTCAGATTTAAGCATGTCATCTGCTGCTGGTAGAGCAGGAAAGAGAAATCCATCTAGTCTAGAGCTAGCCCTAAACTTTCCAAACTGGGGCTTTGAAAGCGGCTCTGTCAGGCCTACTAGATCTAGTCTAGTAGTACAGTAAAGGTCATTAACCTTGGCCCTAAAGCCAACACTATTATAGTAGTACACTATGCTCATCCCAAATGTAGGTCATCTAATGCCCTGAGGGCCTACAGTATACACTCACAACAGATTAAATGAAACAGCATACACAGGTAATGTGTAGGCACTCTGGGTATGGTACAATGCATACGCATGACCAGATCCGTCCGTCGGGCATCAAAGTAAAGCCCCAAACGTTGCAAGGTTATCTGGAGATGGGTTGAACAATAGCACAAAGCCTCCTGTGATGACTGGTATCTTTGTAAGAGACTTCTAGTTTCAACTGAACTTCTTCTGGATCTAGCAATTTTGGTATGCGGCCGGCAAATAGGCCTAGCATACATGGCACACGCCAAACTAAGAAACGCGCGTCAGCATCGATACTGCTGTGTACTCTACGGCAAAACGGAATGCCAGTACTGTACTGTACTCTACGATTTTCAATCGTTTGTTGTGAGACTCGAGTACTTGTACTCATGACTAAAACAGCCCATTTTGATGATTTTCAATACAAGAAAGCTCTTTTAGCGCCCGACTTCGTTGCGGAAGGCATTCACGGTATTCTTTTTCATACTGACAGTCGATTTTCGTATTTTTAAGAGTACGATTCGTATTTTCGTACTGAGGTCAGATTTTCGTATGAAATACGAAAATTTCGTACTGGTTGGCAGCTCTGTATTATCCAAGTCAAGAACTTGGATTCTGTGAATGGATTTGTTGTTTAATACCCTATTAACCATCTGAATTCCTAATCTTGGAACAGCCCTCATTTGCCTATACGTCATCCAAAAGACAGACAGAATTTCATGTTATGCATCAACAAAACTGCCGTCATGTTTTAATCAATGCATGATCATTGCTATGTCATCAAGGAAATGTAGAAGTAAGAATATTTCAAATAAGCTGAGATCCTCCGAGACCAGGGAATGTGGGACCCTAGAGGTTATCTTTAACACAGTTAACATAAAAACTTTTAGACTTGCTGATGGTACCAACAGAGTTTCCCATGCACTACACTCACCATCATCATCATGATCATTCACTGCCACCAACTGTGTGCTTGATGGAGGTCTTGGGATGGCATTCTCTAGGTCCCTATATTGTTGCTGTGGAAGACAGTACAGCAATAAGCAGGCTCAGAGGTCATCCATAGATTATGGACGCTTAGGNTTAATGTGAGCTGAGGTGAACAGCATTCTCATCTGCTAGTCTGGCTTACACAGTGTTAGGAGATAAAACAGGAACACTGATTTCCATATTCCCTAATATACTTCAACAGATTACAGTGAAATTCTGACAACCTAAAATTTGTTTAACTCATTGGCTATGCGTGGCCGCTGGCAGTGGCCAATAATTTTCCACGATCTGACGTCCGGTCGGTCTCAGCGGCCGATGATCCTTGCTGTATTGTTTTGTTTCCTATGAAATCCCACTTTTTATATTAACTTTTTATGTAATTACCTTTAATTTGACACATAACATTAGGTATTTTTGCCCATATTATTTCCATACTGGCCATACAAAATCGCCACCTTACTCATTTTTATACACAGGCTAAAATAATTCCGTCCAGATGTGGAAAAAAATTCCGTAGTCAATGAGTTAACTCTCTTGTTTAGTGTACTCCCATTTAACAATTCAAGTGCTTTTTCCTTGCAGAGCACTGTGGATAACACACGCACCTGATAGCATGCTCAAAAGCTTGGTCCGAAAAGTTGTTTGTGTTATCAAATTTCCACTGTAAATGAATGTGCTAGAGTTTCTTCATAAACTTAAAGTTGCCTTATCCACACACTGGCTTGTTGCTTTTTACTCATTTTACATACCAATGGCCATTCTGTGGACACTAACAAATCACTGGAAATATGACATTCTGTGGTCACTAACAAATCACTGGAAATGTGACATACTTACTGACGTGAATAAAAACAAACATGAATGGCTGAATGGGTGGAGAAATTAACACATGCGTGAATGAATAAATGAAAAAAAACACCTCTCACCTCTATTCTTTCCAACTGCAAGACAAGTGAGTTCTTTTCCGTACTCAGTGCCTCCAGCACAGTCTGTTTCTGTATGAGACTCTCCGTTAGTGAGCGCACTCGTGACTCCAGCTCATTCTCTGAGCTACTGCTCATGCTCTTAGTCATCAACTGGTCAAAACAAGAAAAAAACCCAACAAAAACACACATTTACTCACATATGCATTTCACAATACTCTTATGTTGCAGTAAAACAGTACAGGTTTGTGACCCTTAATTGCATGATTACTCTGGACCATTTAAAGTGAATAATACACTTTAAATGCAAATCACCATACCATGAACAATCAACATTTTTCTATGTCTCGACTTTCTTTATTAACCTATTTAAAATAACGACAACAAAAACACCAATCACCCGTCTGTTGATAGACCTTCCAAATTTTAAAAAGTAGGCTCCTGTCTAGACATTACCTTTAATTATATGACCAGCATATGTACAGTGAAGCTTTGAAAGAAATAAAAGAGTACAGACAATTTTTTTTTCCTCAATAGCATTAGAAATATTTCACAAAGTGCACAAACCTGGCTCCTCAGCTTCTCTATTTCTGATTCCCTGTCACTGATTCGACTCTGGAATGCTGTCTTTTGTTTGTGAAGTTCCTCCAATGCATACTGTAGCTCCTAAACACATAAAAAAATGGGAGAAACACAACATAATCAGACTACATGAGAAATACTCAAGATAAAAGGTTACAAACTGCATTGATGTAACCAATTCTCGAGTCAAAGATTGAACAATATTAGGATGATCCTTAAGTATAGTAGTGTGGATAGAATGATTGTTGACAACATGTTGTTTTGGTTTTTTTTAATGCATGCTCAACTCCTTAGTGAGAAGAATTACAAATGAGCATTTCACGTGCCACTCAAACATGAGTATTTTCATTAAAACTAAGTTCAAATATCCAAGCAGCTGACTGAATCCTACAAATAAGATTAAATTTATCATGTGAAAATTGTCTATGTCTAAATCATTGGTGTCTCTCTTTTTTTTTATGCATGCTTAACTCCTTAGAGAGAAGAATTACAAATGACAATTTCATGTGCCACTCAAACATAAGTATTTTCATTAAAACTAGGTTCAAATATCTGAGCTGCTGACTGAATCCTACAAATAAGATTAAATTTACTATGTGAAAATTGCCAATTTCTAAATCATCAGCATCTCTCTCCCTAGCCAGTCTTCAAAGGAAAGAAGTAAGTCCACAGACAAACCTGTTTCTGTTTCAGCAATTCATGCTCAGCATCTTCTCGCCTTCTTTTCTCTTCTTTGAGTGAATCTTCCAATGACCTGATGGTTTCTTGTGATGTGTCACTTTCCTGCTGCAATTGGTTCTCTACATCCTATAGAAGAAGCAAAGAATTCTTACAGAATTACTTAAAATAGTGCTCACAATCTAGTTACGCTGGCTCCTGTTGTTCAATTATATTTGTGCTGTCACAGTCTTCACTTTAAAGACTGGAAGCTGCCAATTACTGATGATGGATCTAAGAGGGGGTGGTTGACAGAGACTTCTGAAAGACCTGATGACTGTGATTTCATCTTTATGGGACATTCTGAGGCTTTGTTATCTGTTTCATGAAAATAAAACTCTTAATCACTGAAGATATGTATCCAGATCCTCCACCACACACCACATTACGACGAACACCAAACTATGATGTCATTTTCTTCGCATATAGCAGAGAACTAACAGTGTAATAAGATGTCGTGCACATTCACTAGGCTAGTTAAACTCCATCATGCTTCATGTTATAAACTTTTCTTGGAAACTGTTTAGTTTTGGTGTGATAATTCCATGTTATTCTAAAACTGTCCAGGTTTCAGTGAATTTGGTACCAGAATGAACCCTAACCACAACACCCAGTCCCAAGATGGACTCTACCTGCAGTTCCACCCTCAAATTCTCCACAGTGAGTTTTGACTGTTGCAGCTCCTCCCTGATCATATCCCTCTCCTGTCTCAGAGATTCATGTTCCAGCATGGATATGCCCCCTCCATCCCCCACCGAGCTGGATCCATCCTTCATAGTGGCTATCAGCTTCTCTTTGGACTGAAACAGGGAGTAAATAAAGAAACTTGGTGAGACTGAAAATCTGAACTGTAATAAATAGTACATCTCACAGTGGAAGTCTGAAAGCCACATCCACAAAACTCTTTTTTATCAAAGTTGTTATTAGACTGCTGCAGTCTTCTGTTTGGTCCTTTTGTAACTTTACCTACATGAATAATGGATAACCTAGTGAGACCTCACACACTTGGATTCTAGAGGACCAGTTGACAATTATGTGGTCTGTTATGTGACTGAGGTAATGAATAAAATCTCAAATAGAAAATTGGAACTTAGGATCTGAGAAATATACCGGACTTTATGAGTACACAAGGTCAGAGGTCATTAGGTCCTGTTGCATGTCTATGGATGACATAAGATATACACAAAAGCTACTGATGTCAAAATAAAGCCTAAAATGAATAAAGGTACATTAACATCAGCATTGACGATGGTACCTGCAAGATGCGTGCTGCCTTGTCTTTGTATTCTGACAGCTCCTTTCTAGCAGCATCTGCCTGTGCTTTTGCTGCCTTCAACTGACTGGTCAGTTCAGTAATCTTCCCTTTTGGGTGATAAATCAAGAGTATATGGTTACTTCTTAAGTTATACATTCTGCCTTAGCATAAAAACACACTTTTATCTTATATTCTCAAATGCCACAAATCGATAACTTGGCAATCATCTACTCAAACAGCAAGAGACATATAGGATTGTACAGTAATAAAAATTAATCTCAAAACCAAGGCTTCATCCACATAAATGAATAAACATCTTGATGAACTAAAACTAACTAATTTTACCTCTCTCATCTGCTGCTTTCTTCTCCGCTGCTGTAAGTGCTTCAGCCAGTGACCGCTGTTCCTGTTCAAGCCGACTTTGCCTCTCTCCAGCTTCTTGCTGCAGAATGTGATCAGAACAACATCAATGACTAGCTCAGATTTGCTTATGCTGATAAAGTTTTACAGAATTTGCATTTTTTGTTCCGTCTAAAGCAGCTGAATTCTTGAATTTCCTGACCTTTCTGCACAACCTATTGGTATATGGTCACTTATTGAGGTAAGCAGCTCTTAAATTCTTCACATCATAATGAGCTCCTGTTTCCACAACCTATAAGTGAATACTGTCACATCATCTTGTTGGACCAAATGACAGAATGTTTAAATTTACCAGTCCCAACTATAAAAATATGAAACACTGCAAAAAATTCTGAACGATGGATCATTTCTTCTATCCCCCTTAATGTCTAACAACATTCACAGACTGGCCTTACCTGTGCTTGTTTATAGGCAGCCTGTTCTCTCCTAAGGGCTGCCTCTACCTCCTCCAGTTTGTCTTTCATTGCATCCAATGCTTGACCGTGAAGTCCACTTGAGTCAGTGTGGTCTTTCAGGATTCTGTATTTCAAACAATGTCAAACCACATTCCCATAAATGACGAAGTCAAGACAAACAATTAAAATAATCTTGAGATCAGAATAACACTAAGAAATAAATAATAATCATATCAACAGAGCCTTATAATTCCTGCAGCTGCTTAAGATACTAAACATTTTATAATATCAACATGATGCCCTCATATTAACTATTCTAAACATTAACATCAGAACTCCCTTAAGAAGAGGAATTACTATCAGATTTTAAGTGTCGAAGTTTCAGCAAGTTACTACATAGCAATCTTTGTAATACGCTTCTTAAGAGAGATCATGACATCACAAAGACCATTTCTTAGTCCTTCCTGCCCCCACAGCTTTGGCAACTCTAGTGCTTGAGAATCCATTGTGACTGCGAGACATTACCATTGTCTGTTTTCCACCCGTATCATAATTTTATGTCCCTCTCAGCCCAAAACTGTGATTAAAAACCCACACTCTATATGCTTCATTCTGACTTTCCAACCAATCTCCACTTAGTTATAGTCAACTTTTTTTTGTTTTTAAAGTGATATAATATCATCATTGTCCTATGCAAACCTCATTTTTCCATCTCAAAAAAATTACAGCTCATGTTTCCTGGCAGAATTCACCCCCAATCATTCTTGAATATAAACTTAACCAATGGAATTTCTTAAATTAATGAATCAAGAAAGCATGGGCGTACTATAAATTATCACTACAAATTACATTCTTCTCTTTCCTTTAGTGGGAAGCTTAGTAACTTCAATCTGAGAAGTCAGTTCCATGAAGAACAGCATCTGCCTACCTTTCTCTCTCCAACCTGACCTCCTCCAAGTTCTTCTCCTTACTTATCACCCTCTTATCAGCCTCATCAAGCCGAACCCGTAGAACAGCCAGCTGAGCATCCTTGGCCTTGAGTGCCTCCGTCAAATCCAGTTCTCTTGCCTGTAGCTCCCTCACCAGCTGGTCATGCATTGATGCTGAGTTGGCCTGTGTCTTCAGCTTTTCTTTGGCTCTCATGAGTTCTAAGGGAACAACATAAAACCATAAATCAAACTATAGCCCCTGTTTATGACACTTTGTACCCAGTGCTTATCATATGATGCATCTTCAGAATATGGAGAAAGAATAAGACCAGCCAACAGTCTGGGTTAAAAGGCAATTAACCCTCTCATATGTCAATATATATTATTGTAAGATCTTGTCTCAAAATGTCAATTATTCAGTAATCTAGACACTCTTAGTTGATTTAGCCTTTCTGCATAATGTCCCTTGAACATATTTAACTGTCATCTCTACTTGTTCTGTTACTTGATAATAGCGTTGACTAAAAAGCTCAACTATTTCTAATGGGTAGCACCAATAAGCTGATCTAACAGGACCTGGTTAGAATTCAGAAATGGTGATCACTTTTTGTGTCATCACTGTAAAATTTCATAATAGATTTCCATCTTTAAAAACTATTAAGTTTCATGCTTTCTTAACCCTTATCTTTCTTACTGCATACTTTTCTTTGTGCAGCCCTCTCAAGATTCAACAATGCCAGCCATTTTTAATTCAAATGAAGTATGTAACTTAAATAGCATCAAGGTGTATAATAATACAACTGAAGTTAATCCCGAAGGAACAAAGCTCGGTGGTGCATGTATCACTTGTTTATGTACCACAGCTGGCTGTGGTCCAAGTTTATATCAATAAACTTGTTGTAAAAGTATCAAATTTGCTCAAATCCTCCTGTATTTCAAATTAAAGCAGTTGACACTGTAGTCGTGATATCTACACACCAAAATTAGGAACCTCTCTATGTTTTATATATTGTGTACCTGACTCTGCATCTTTGGCTCTTGTAATGACACTGGCCATTTCATCATTGAGAGAAGCCACCTCATTACGGAGCAACCTATTTTCAAGTTCAAGGGAAGAGAGCTGTCGGTCTTTCTGATCTGTGGCGACCTCCGCATGGTCACTGTCTGGAGCACTCTGCTCACTGCCAACTGGGCTCTCTTTCATGGCGTCAGCAATGGCATCAATATCTGCTGACATGTGTGAGTTTGTTGGGCTGTCTTGTTGACGAACATCATCATCAGCTCCAGCAGAAAGTGTTGCTGTGGATTCAAATAATGATTCCTGTAACTGCAGCTTAATCAAATTTGTTTAAGCTCATTTTCAGGCATCCATGAATCTGGAGAGCTTTGCTGATACAATGTAACCTTTATACAAGGATGCCTGTCCATTAGTATCAATTTATAACCAAATTAAATATAACCTGCAAATCATACTTATGCTGGTCTGATCATTTCACACATCTAGAATTTCTGAGCATCTGTTGGCCGTATACAGCAAACTTCATATGACCATGACTGTGCTTGAAATTAATATGGATATCACCAAGAATGAGAAAGGAAACTTTAAAATCAATTACAGATGCATTAGATAAAAGCTGCATGAGCTTCTTAATTCATAGTAAATTTTTTTGGCAAATGGTAGAAAAATATCTGACTTTAAACAAATGGCACAGAGTAAATATTTAGCTTATTTACAACCTTGCTGGTACATGGCCATCTTTGATAGGTCAACTTCCTCCATCATCGTTCATTAAAATTCATAAGGGGAAACTCTCCCCCTACCTCCCCCATAATAACCCCTCATTAAATAATTTTTTTTAAAATTTGATATCAGGAAAAAATATTGAAACCTGATAAAAACCCGAGAATCCTCATCCCTGATTAATATTTTCCCCCGATTAAGAATCTATCTGTGACAAATTACCTGTCTCCTTCACAGCTGATGAAGATGCTGGCTGGGTGAAAGTGATTTCTGTGACATTTGTCACGCCACTCTCAGATTTGGGCCCTTTTGAAGTAGAAGATATAATGGAAGATGTGCTGGACTGTCGGGAATGATGCTGGCTACTCACAGGGGTGCGGCGCAGGTTTCCACTCTCATTTGCATCCTTACTATTCAGAAACTCAAATAGAGCTTCATCAGAGCTCTTCTTTTTCACTGCCTTGCTCGAAGTTTGTGAAGTTGAAGAAGGAGCAACACTGAGAGAGGCAGGCTGTGTTTTTGTTGAACTCTTCACAGGAGTACTGACAAATGATGAGGACTTATCAATATCCTCACTATGACTGTGAGGCCATGTAGGAACACTCTGTGAAGGGTTGACAGGTACTGGTGCTGCTGTCTCTATGGTTGATTGTATCAAAGTTGGCTCAAGTGGTGGTACTGGTTTTTCTTTGACTTTGGATTCATCAATATGCAAGGCATCAGCTGCAGACCGATCCAATTTGTTGAGGAAATCCTCAGCTTTTCCTGTCACTGCAGAAAACCACGACATGGTTTCCTCAAGATGTTACGTCACTCTCTCTGAAGAGGTATGTCTCTCTTTCAACAGTAACCATCAAAGTTCTTTCATGTCAGATGAAGTCTGTTCTTGTCATCCACAGAGGGTAAGCTTGTTCACTGAAATATGATACAAAGAGTTGCAATGGCTCATGGTACTAGTTTCCATCTCAAAACTTCATGTCAATTATAGGTCAGTATGAAATCTACTGAAGTTCAATCATCACACATACAGTATTCAGGCAGCCAGAATACATGATGGCAGACCCTCATGACAGTAACAATCTGGAGAGTAGCCTAAAACTAAATGAAATGAATTGATATAAGAGTGGTGCCATCTGGAGATAATGCTATCCTGCTTCAGATTTGAACATATGAAAGTTTGTAAAGCACAGTGAACCAATACATTAAAAGGAAAAGAGCTTTTAAGTTTTAACTTTCACTGATGTGAAAATCCGGAAAATTGGCTCCCAAAATTAGCACTGCAACACTCCCAATATTGCCATTTACAATGAGCAGTTATCAGTTTGATTGGGTCTGGTTGAGTAGTGAAGCAACTTCCCTGCTGATCAGTGATGATGCTGACATGCAGATGTGCTCCTTTTTAGAATCTCCTTGAAAAATTACTCCTGTATTATACACTCAAACTTGACGTTGCTTTATTTCTAATATCTCTATTGCCACTTGTTTGAAACCACTTATCAACCCAACACTAGGAAACACAAAAGAAATTATGGAAAATGAAGAGCAAAGTACCTCCTATCAGGCGGCAGCCATAATTTGTTTTATCGCAAGTACTGATAAGCACGGTGATTCTTTGAAGCAATTTACATACTCTAAAACTGTCTAAAAGAATCTGGCTCTCTGAATGGTGTTCCTTACTCAGGGAACTTATTAATTACTACTCATTCATAGTTGTCATTACATTCGCAAATTAACAAAGCTGGCTTAGTTTCAATGTCTCTTAAACCATAAAGCTAATGAAATGTAGTTTCCAATCCTTTTGGATTACCCCATTTATAAAATCCGAATATATTTTAAATAGGGACATGTGATAAACAATCATTAACAATATTAAATTGTCAACTTTAAACTGACAAGGGCAGTTTGCATGAATGTATCCCTTTAATTGTGGGCATAATTTATGAAAAAACCAATCACATGCAATCAACATTGGGGGTTTTACTTTGCCTTTCAATACGATTTCAGGTGAAAATAAAATTTGCAAACATGCATATATTTCCACTTAAAATGACTGTAATTGCCAAGAAATAATATACAATAATGAGAGGACTTCTGAATACATCTCACATGTCTCAATTGCTACTTCTGTCTCTATGCCCATTTAGGATTTAGACACCCATTCTCAATGCGCATCAGAATTAAACGTGGACACGCATCAGAATTAAACGTGGACAAGCACATAAAAAATAATTGTTTGTTTTCTAGTACTATTTCTCTCTGAAAACTATCAATTGTGCATACCGAGACACTCTGGCGAAGAAAGAGCATTGTTCTGCTACCATATGCATCTGTAATGTGAGGCAATAAAAAGAGTTGGGGTGACCGGAATTTGCCCTTGCGTCTAGAGTTATTCCCCTTTCCCGAACAGCAGCAGCCTGTGGCAAAAACAATGACGTCACTGAAGTTTCAGCAACTACAGACACCTCTATATGACAATGTATTATTCAGTTTTCAATTAAAGTTTTGGTCATCTTAATCCAAAAGTAAAGTTTGACCGTGTAAGCCAGGTAAAGTATTCTCCATTCTTATTGCCGTAGTATGATATTGTTTGACACAGCTGCCGCTTACAGTGGAATTAAAAGACTCATACCGGCGTGTACCGCCCATCAGCAGAACACTGGCAGACAGCCTGACCGTGTAGGTAAAATGTATTTGACGTAAGCTTATGGCCGCCAGGCGCGCAGTGGGAGTAAGAATTCAGACTTTGCATAACGTAACCCGGTAGGTTGTCTGGGGCAGGAAAGGCATTATATCATGTTGACAGACACTTGAAAGAATGTTTTACTGGAAAACAGGGCATCGAATGATTTAACATGGTCTGTAGGATGATGCAGCTTTCCTTTAAGGTTAGATTTAGATCTAGTAGTGTGAGAAGCATTTGGAAACTCTTTCAAAATTAACACAGAGAAATGCCAAACATTTTGGCTCTTACCCTATCAATCTGTCATGAGCCATGGCTGGACTGAAAGCTAAACTAGAGTGACTGCCGCAATCATTGGCATAGACCAGTCATCTGTGTACTATAGAGTTTTTGGCCTCTGAACAACAAAACTTCGCGAAACTTTTGCTCAGCTGTGAGAAAACTCACTCCACCCGCTATATCTGTGTGATGATGTCACGTTTTTGTAGCAGATGGTGACATTTCTTTGTTGCAGACGAGATATTCTAGTGTGACATTGCCGATCATTGCGTTTGGTGAAAATTGAAAATATTTTTAAAACTAATGAATACTTGCCTGTAAGTTTCATATAAAAGGTAGTTTCTAAAAATATGTCGTATGTTGTAAATACCAGAACTTTACCTTGAATATTAAATTATTGCACTGAAAACACTTTTTTTCTACCCGTACCTTCCTAACGGACCCATGTTCTGCGATTGGGGAGTGTCCATCTCATCATAAGGACGATGCTGTGCACATTGGCCTTCGATTGGTAGTATTTGCCTGAGCATAACTTTGCAAATACAGTTAACTCCGCTTAATCGCCCTTCCTCAGGATCAGGGAAAAAGTGGGCGATTAAGCGGAGAAGCGATTAAGTGGAGAAAGTAATTTAGGCCATATTTTTGGTAATGGGGTTAAATTTCTTTGAGTTGTTGACACCTTCTTGTCGCTAGACTCAGGACAAACTCGAGTTTGACGGTACTGTAGCGCACAAAATGTTTCATCTCCGCGGTCTCTCTAATTGGTCACCTTGCAGTAGCCCAACTGACAATAAGGAGTAGGATGGCACGGTCGGGTTCGACCGTTCATCCACATGACACATTCTCTGATCTAGCCGATATCCACCAATACGATGTTTACATTTTCTGCTTCGCTGAGACGGAAGGCGTGGGGAATGGAAGCTATGTGGCTTTCGGCCTAGACAACCTTAGTTAGTAAGGGCGCCTAGCTTTAGGCGCATTATCATTATCAGATGGGCGATGGCTGTGATGCGTAGCGTGGGACAAGGGGGACAAGGGAAGGGGGAGGTGGGGAGGAAAGGCTTATCACAACTATTTGGGCGTGGCAGCTGTCACTCAGTCAACCGGTCTGCCATCCGTTGTGCAATTAAATCGTCTGTGTACATATTTGTTTGTCACCTGTCATCCTTCAATCACTGATCTTTAAATTCATGGGCGCTGAAGAGTGGTCGATTATCTGGAGTGAGAGGCGATTATCCAGTGACTTTTACGGAGAAAAAAATTTGGTTCTCTGGGAAACAAGACGATTAAGCGGAAAAGGCGATTAAGTGGAGGTCGATTAAGCGGAGTCGATTGTAATAGACACAATCATTGAATCAAGCACAAAATGGCATGTGTGCCTAATTTTTATTGCATTTTATGATGTTTATCCTTGTAATCATGCGCAAGTCCTGGTTTTTGTTTCAAAGCATACGCCAACGACTGGTAGAATTTGGCCCCAAAATGACACAGATCACACTGCTATTCAAAAACGATTTTTTAAATAATATCCGTGTAGATTGTAGAATGCCAGTAATCTCACTGTTTTAGGAATGAGGATTAATACTGTTGCAAAATCTAAGATAAAGATATTCATAACTTATTCTGTTTGCTAGAGATAAAAAAGAGATGTTAAAATATGCCGATCAAATAACTGTACGGTCATCTAGACCATAAATCAAGTCTAATTCTAAGCAGGCTCAACAGCCATGAAGTGTATGCATGTCCATACTATGATTGAAACTACAGATCCTTTGATGATCCACTCCTCTGGATCATAAATGGAAAGCTCAAATAGTCAAACTCATCATAGTGCAGGCTGGAGAATCAAATGTGACAACAATGATTTATTTTTGATTAGGCCATTGCCATTGTCACTCACTTCCACTTTCTTTGACAGTCTGTGGGAGATCTGCTGGTGACATTACATATCAGCCGACAAATTTATGCAAGAAGTATTTCGACTCTGAGTCAGCAAAGCAAAAGTCTCAGCCTAAAACTAGACTATGGTCTGTTGCATCAAGCCGTCTGCATATTAATTTTCACTTTCTGGTTATCTCAGCTGGAAAACTACTTTTGTTGATAGACGTGGAGTACCATTTGCGCATGTCCAAGTATTGTAAACTTCCGTGTTCAACTGTTTGTCTAAAAACTAAATCAAGAAATTCGCACCAAATATAACTGTTAGTTTCATATAGCACTTCCAACTTCTTTCATTACGGCAACATTGTTTTGTTGCATTCACACGATATAATAATTACAGATCTTTTTACTCCTCGTAACAACGGAGTTCTGGTTCGGTATTTCCGATATGCCAATGTTCTATTTCGCTGCTAAACTCAGTTTTTCATTTTAAAAACCATCTAAACAAGAGCACATGTTGGAAACGGCGAACGTTATTAGGGATAGGTTAACACAATACATCCATTCTCTTCATAGCTTGTTTACATCGGTCATCGGTGCGTCAAAAGACAAGAGAGCTAAACATGAAGACGGTCGCCCTTATAAGGTATATTAGATCTATGCCTTTCAATGCCAAATCTGGATCTAGAAAGACTAGATCCCATAGTCGTAGCGTGAAGTGCATTGGAATTGGAATGTAACTTAGTTGCTTAGGCCTTAGGTGTAGACTATACGTGATGTGACTCACGACCTCGGCCTGTGAAGGCGAAGTCATAAATGCATTCATAAACTCCCGATGGTACTTGTAGACTAGATCCATTGGGGCAGTGGCCTTCTCTTATGACAACGCCAACTTGATGACTTTTCAAAGACTAAATGACCAAACAAACTGTATCATTACCATCATAATGCCTACCTATAATGGGTCAGTCCTGTGAGAGAACCAGCTGCCATATCTGTGTGCTAGTCAACAGATAAAAATCTATGTCCAAAATGTTTGGCAGTGAATCTGGAACTGGCAATAGCCAAGGACTCTTCAACCTTGTGCTTAGGTTAGGGTTAGGGACAGGCTTATAAATTATAAAAGAGGAAACGTACATCTGAGAAAGTTCTTAGATGATAATATTAATATCAATATCCCAGAAATGCTGTATCTTCCCTTCCCCCAACACTAAAGCAAGCATGAGGGATGAGAGTTCTTGGATATTGCCCTGTAATCTGTCTGGAATGAGGCTACCCTTAGTCTTAGATTAATGTGGAGTCAATTCTTGCGTTGGAGAAATCAGGCAGGCTCAGTTTTTTTTCATAGCTTGGATTGCAAAGGTCCGTCAATGGGTTGAGCTTCTTCAGGCCTTCATGGGTTGGCCAAAGCACTTAACTCTTTAGATTACAGCTCAAGTCTTTTACTGTCACTACAGGTCACACCACATTCCTCTTCTCCTCTCCTCTCATTCCCTCCCCACCCCAGCCCCATTCATTTCACTTTCAGTTTCACTTCACAAAGTGAGACAAACATATACTATGGGCATTGTTTTCTCTTCAGCCTTTTAGGGTCTTTTTCTCATAAACAGTTGTACGTGTTTAGCATCACCTGTGCCAGTGTCTCCTTATTGGCTAAGATCCTGCATTAACTACTACTGTTTTTCTTTTCCCCCAAGCACAGAGATGAAGATAGAGATTCTTATTACTTAAGAACAATGGATTTTGTAATAATACAGCTCAGCACAAATGAGCCATTTATAAGAGCAGTTCACATGTTCTTCATTCAATTCAGACATACTCGGCTGACAGCATGCTGAAGTTCTTTCTGTACTGGCTTGAGATTAGTCTGCCATCTTTACGTTTTATCAGAATGGCCAAACTACTGAGAGTTAATAAAGCCATTGAGTCAAGGTCATTGTTTACAATAAGACAGAAAAAAAAGTGGGAGTATTTTCTTAGGGTCAGCATTTATTGTGAGAGGTGGTGGTGGGATGAAGGTTGGGGTAGGGGGAGGGTGTTGAGACAGAACTGATATTTCTGATTAGCATGTGTGACCATGATGTTTACATGCTATTTGTTTTCTCTTTGTATAGCGGAGGCAAGGACAGCTGCTTCAACATGATGTGCTGCGTTGCAGAAGGACATGAAATTGTGGCACTAGCTAACCTTCGTCCTTCTGAAGCAGGTAACTATAATGTTATTTCATTGAATGCTAATAAAACTTCATGTCAGCACTCCTCCAAAATTTTATAAGCTTGATAGACATTTTTATAATACAGTAGAAGTCTTTTAACATGGAATTGAAGGGACTGGCGAAATTATCAGAGGTTTAACGAGTTTTGTGTAATCCATATACAATACAATATAAACGAAAATAAGCTAAGAAGTGTCAGATAGCATTTTTTCTAGATTTCTAGGGACTTGACAGGTCATAGTGTTAGGTGTTGTTGGAGAAACAGCATACATTGTTGTCACTTTTGACTGATGCAATAACATTAACCGTATGCCAGACCTAATCTTTATTCTCCAAACCACCAGCGGACAAGAGGATGAAGAATTGTTACAGTTACAACAGTATTACCTCCTTCTTAAACTTTCTTTAACAAATTTCCCTTACACGCCAGTGTCATGTTTTAAAGGTTCCCAAAGGCGCATTCTCTGGTTAATCATGGAGGTATACTATGAAAAAAGAGGGTCTTTGGATGGGGATTTTCTTTTCTGTCGGGTTCACCAAGATTTCAGTTAAACTGTTGTTTAGGTAGGTGAGCTCTGCTGTATACACTTGAGGCATCTGTGTAGTAAATCATTCTTAGATAATTGAATATTTCATGCTGCATTAAAACTCTGATGACACAATACCAAATATCCATGGACCAAGAGCAGGGAAGTAGAACTATTGTTCAGCTAGGTGGTCAGCAGAATACATATACAGAATTTGCTTTGAGAGGTGCATCTGTGTCATAAAAAACCTTTCACACTGAGTCATGGAGTGACACAAAATCATGCTTGACAGTTTAATAATTTCTTTATACTGTATTGTAGTTTATATAGAGTTTATGTAGTGTGGTTGGAAGGACTTGTACATACCACAAAACCATGGTTACTGGTGAGCAGACATGGGCTGTGGTTTCTTCTATGACTGGCAGGTCATTGAAATTGTTGGTTAAAGTTAACTTCTTCACATCTTGCCTTCCTACTTATCACTCTTACGCCACAGTGTTTATTCTCAGTTTAGTTCAGTATCTGAAAATGCTTGTTAAATAAGACATAACCAATCTTTTTTTCATGAGTAGTGCGAAGAGGTTTGCAACAAGCCACATGCTGTTTATCAGTTGTAAAGTGGAGGGGTGGAGGGCTTCCCAAGGCAGGACATGATGTGAAAAATTTAACATAGACTGTTGTCAGCAGTTTGGAAGAGGTATGTTAAGTCCCTAAATTGATTATTTGGTTTCAGTGGAGCTGGATAGCTTCATGTACCAGACAGTAGGCTCCACTGCTATAGATCTGTATGCTGAGGCTATGGACTTGCGTCTGTTTGCACATATCATCCAGGGCTCCAGCCTGTCCACAGAGAAAGATTACACACCACATGAAGGCGATGAAGTAGAGGACTTGTACCAACTGCTGCAGAAGATTAAGGTTCAACTTTTAACCATACAAGTTTCATTAAAGTTTTATTAAATTCTTTATAATTTCTGAATTTCTCTTATAATACTTTATACACCTTATTTTCTGTAGAGTGCATGAAAAGACTTATGCTCATAAAAGATCTTGATTTCCTTCATGCATCCTGTGGATCCTGCACCTGATGTAATATTTAGATTAAACATTTCCTTAAATATTAATCTATTTTTATTGAAGGAAAGCTGGAAAGATGTTCATATTTAATGTGTCAACTACTAGAGGGATAGACTTCCCTTCCATGATAGACCATGGTGCATTACTGAGGTGTGCACCGCCCTTTTCTAATTCAGTATGCAAAGTTACACACCAGCAGTATTAAAAGCATGGTGATGTACTCTCTGCAAGAAAGCAGAAAAAACAGAAGTAATATATTATGTTATTTTTTTTGCCAGTTCAGTATCTCATGATAATTCAGATTAGAATACAACATAAATTTGGAAGAAATTGTTGTTTATTCCCGTGGCAAGAGCTAGTGTTAAAGAGAGAGATTAAGAAATAATGTTTTTGACTGTATATGTAAATAAAAGACCCGACTTCCAGATTTTTGTAGAAAAAGGAAGATATCTGCAGCAAAAATGGCTGTGTGTTGGTGAGTAGATTTATCACAAATTGAAATATGTGGATGATTTTGATGGAAATCACTTCAAATCATTCATTTATACTGCACATAGTTGGATTACCTATAAATATCGTCAAGATTTGTTATTCTTCATGATTGTCTTAATTTTATGCTGAACTTGCATTTTGCAGGCAGAGATGAAGATTGAGGCGGTCTCTGTGGGTGCCATTCTCTCTGATTACCAAAGGGTTCGGGTTGAAAATGTGTAAGTTTCTTTTGCCAACATGTTGGAGCATTGCTGTTGGCATTTCTCTTTTAGTTCATTTTGTCTCATATTTTAAGGGAAATGAAACAACAAAAATTAAATAGCAATACTTTACATACTGGGGAGTTTGGAAGAACTATGAATAATATTGCAGAAAATTGTAAAGATTCAGAGTGCCTTAATTTCTTGCAGCTGGTTGAGAATGTGTTTTGTGTTTAGGTGGTTATGGCTTGAACTCAGCTGTCTGTTTAAAGAATCAGTGTGTTAGTTTATAGTGGACTGGTCATGATAATTATGTTCATGAGAAGTGAAGTTATGGTACTCTGGACTCATGAAACAACATTTTGAGTTCGCCCGTTGTGGTTTTCCTTAATTTATATGTTTCTCACATATCGTCACTGTCCTTCAAAAACAGCCCTAGTCCTTTTGCAGACTGCTGAGAGAATGAGGTAAACATTTTTATTTGTTTAATAGGTCATGGCCCATGATCTCATAAATTTAATCTTATTCAAAAATGGTCTGACTCAGATCATCTTAAAAACTCATTGATGATACATACTTTTCTTCTTGTTGGTCTAGTTCACTTTGATGCATGTGTTTTCATTCTAATGTGATTACTTCTTTTCAATTCAGCTGTGGTCGCTTAGGTCTTAAAGTATTGTCCTTCCTGTGGAGACGTGACCAAGAGGAGTTGCTGATGGAGATGATAAACTGTGGGGTTAAAGCAAAACTAATTAAGGTTGCAGCAATGGGTGAGTTGTATTTGTAGGTATTCATTCTTGTTGACTATCGTTAGGTGTACAGGAAGGTAGTTTTGTGTGTGAGGTGTTCATGTGGAAGTCACGATCCTAGCCTTGTTTTATGCCTTTATGTATTGCAGTGTGATAACTGTACTTCACAGATAATACAGGTTGGGCATTTTACTGCAGTCTCTTTTGAGATTGAATGATTTGATTTGATAATAGAATAACTTTCCCATCATATAAACTTCTCCAATCAAAAAAGGAAAGAAAGTAATGCCATGGTATCTCACTACTAGTATCTCAATAATAAGTATATATACCTTATTAAGTATGAATTTCACATGCACAAATTCATTATTACCTAATCATTTGATCGTTTAGGTCAAATTCAATGTGGCCTGCTTATTACCAAGATTTGATTGTAATTAAAACTACAGGGTTAATATCAGTGAGATGGTAAGTAATACACATGTATTTTTTTGGGCTGGTAGTTTTACTGATGCCAGAAATATGTAAAGGTAGGAAAGGTTCCTTAATAACTTCTGTCATATTTCAACTTTAAAAGATCAAATGGCTCGCTCCTGTAATAGACAGGGATGCCAATTTTCCGGATAAATCCGGATTTCCGGATTTTTCGACGTTTTTAGCGGCGGGAAAGCAAATCCGGATATTTCGGCGTTTTGAGCGACGGAGAAAAACCAGCGTTATCCGGATAACATTCATGAAAATGAAATATGCGAAGGACGAATTGCACGAAAACCGGAAGTTAGATACCGTATTTTACAAACTTCCGTAATGCGCGCGCACGTGTCTCTAACGAGGTCAGAGGGATACCGGTGCTATATTTAGCATTAGACCTCGCGGAAAGTGTAAACAGTGCGCTCGGTCATCAATCAAGAAATGACAATGATGTAAAATGACTAGTCCTACTCAAAATCCATTGTTTTCTAGAAATTATATTTACTATTATAAATCTGATTACATCCGTAAGCTGAAAGAAAATGGATACGTGTGGCATATTGTGCAGTAATAAACCACGGCACACCGGGAAAGAAGGCACTAAGCTCTACACTTCAACAGTTCAAGGAATGGTCACATCGTAACACTAACGGTAGGATTCCGGCGAGTTTCAAGGACATTAAAGAGATAGAGAATGCAGCCAAGCTTTCAGCAGCTTTTTTTGTGAACTTAGCGTGAACCATTGAATCCAGCTCAGTCTGAACTCTGCAAGTCAAAGCACTAAGCTACTCATTTGTGCATATTAATTTTTATCAGGACCAAATAAGAGTAAGAGATAACAAATGTAAGTTATGGGTAAAGAGATGGTTAAAGGAAAATAACGTGCACCTTGTTTGTTTAAATTTCACGGTGATGTATTCAGAAGTGAAATTATGAAAGGAAAAATTAGATTTTTATTCTAAGTGACAGTTTGCAGTTCCCACTCACCCTTGATATGGATATTCCTTGCTGTGTGTAGATATATTAATTTCTATACTTTATCTGTGCAGAAGAAATTCAGGCCTAAAATTATGTGGACACAATTCTAAAATTGACTTTTCTTTAACCTTGATTTGGTTTTAATGTTTACTTTAATGCCTTATTTGCCTTATAATTGTGGAAAATGATTCAGAATTAAAAGCACAATGGTTGGGTTGGTTTCCACCGAAAATGTCGATACGCCGCGCGCTCGAGCAATTTTCAGGATTTTTTTTGGTCAGGCATTGGCATCCCTGAATAGAGGGTTGAAATGTAGGGAAGTAAACCTCTTATTTAGTCACTGACTTGCAAGCTTTTATGATGATATCTTCACAACCTTTTGTGTTTCAAATTATTCTTCCTCTACTTGAACAACAGGTTTAAGGCCGGAGAAGCATTTAATGCAAGATCTAGAGGAGATTTTTCCTCACATGCTGAAGATGGTAAATATTAAGCTTTTGAAAAGGCGAAGTGTAGGTTTGAACATTTTTTCTGATAAGTTCTTATATACGTAAATTGGTCACACCATGAAGATAGAAACATGCATATCTGCCAGGGAGCCTGTTAGTTATGGCTTTCTTATTATTAGGACTTTGCTATTGGTCATGACAAACCATTACTTTGCAAACCATTTTACAAGACTGGAAAACGTTGCCCATGTAATGAGGAATAGCTAAAATATGGAAAGAAGCCTAAAATAAAAATAGGGTGTTAAGAGTTGATTATACAGATACAAGAGAAAGAAGCATAGAATAAAGAAAGAGGACCAAAACTTGATTATACAGAAACAAGGTGGCTTTGTTGTGGACACAACATGATAAAAAAGTTTGTGTAGAAAACAGCTTATGTGACTGGCCAAGTAACTGTGTCATGAATTACACTTGACTTTTTAGAATGAAATTGCTCTTTTGCAGTAGCACCTGGCAATCAGCCATATGTTTTCTTCCCCAGAGAAATGAATTTGGCTTGAATGTCTGTGGGGAAGGAGGGGAGTATGAAACATTTGTATATGACTGCCCTCTGTTCAAGAAAAAGATCATTATGTAAGTATGAAATGTCTTCAGCTATGTTTACTCTGCTATAAACAGTCACATTTCTAAAATTCCTTCAGCTTTTGTCCTTTTCCACTAGTGCCTGTATAGAATAGATATTACTTGCTGCAAATGTCTTTATGTGAATGCACATTGGAAAGTAAATTTGTAATGAATTTGGTTGTTTCAACAGATTACATTCATTCAGTCTTGCAATACAGCAGATTGTCAGTAGAGCTTGTCAGTCATGAAGTGAAACTTAAAACTTCATTTTGTGAGCATGTTGTTACTTATAAGTTCATCCCTTGATGTCTGTGCCTTTGGAAATACTGCTGCTGCATTGCTCAATATATCTGTATTATCAATTGTACAAAATGGTCTTGTCACTTGGATTTTCCTGGAGTTGGCCAAAAGTTTAAATTATTAAGATAATGATTCCGTAAAACTTTACTGGATAACTTGATCACAAGTGTTGCAGTTAGTGATTTACAGATTGACCCCTTCCAGCACAGGGACTTCTCTTTGCTAACATTGATTTTTGTCATTTATTTTGTCACATTGCTCAATCCTTTTAATGTTTACATTTGCATAGCATGCTTTCAATGAGAAAACAGAGAAAGTAACTTGCTGAATCTTTATTTTGTAATTCTTTTGTTTCAGTAAGGAAACAGAGACAGTGATTCACTCGGATGATGCATTTGCTCCAGTTGGGTATATCAATTTCAAAAACTGTGTCCTGCAAGATAAGGAGTGGGTAAGATTTGTGTCTGTCATAAAGATCAGATAAAGAAACTTACAGGTTTCTGTCATCTTTAGCTCCAGGCAGAAAGCAGAGTAACTGAAACAGTAATGGGCAACTTGTCATCAATATCATTTCTCGCACTGTATAAGTAAGAAGACTGATGTAGGCAGGATGGGATAAAAATTGTCCTGAAAAATCACAGATTGATTAGACATAATAGTTATTAGGATTATTATATAATGCCTCATCTGCAATTGGTAAGAGAGGACACATCTGATTTTAAAAAAATTGTTCTAGCTGCTTCAAACACTAACAGACACTCCATGTTGTTTTCAAACCCTCTGAAGTCAGCATTGAATCCCCAATAAAAGTGAGTGTCTAATTTTTCCGCAAGTTGGTGGTGACCCAGGAGATGCTAGAGTCGAACTCATGCAACTGCCGCATAGTTGGAAGAGTGGCAGTCTTATTTGAGATAAAATGATAATATGATACTGGGTCATACAGCAAGGGCATGACATGGGCCACAGGTGTCTGCTACCGCTAATGTCAACATTTATTTTCCTATCTCTTGTTGTATATTTAGTTTGAGGAAGGTATGTTTACCTAAATTTCCATCATCTTGCTTGATCATCTTGTTAATCTCTTCAGTTACCGTTTACACTTCTCTAACCCAGGATGACAGTATCCCACTTCAGGAGAAAATTCTGCAGCTGCCCATTGCAACCTCATCTAAATGGATAGAGGATTTACTGTCCGATGGTCAGTCAGAGGCTGCACAAGCTGGTGGTGGTGATGTTGGTAGCCCAGGGCTGGTCATGTGTGTACCAGATATGAAGATCACAGGTCTGTAGAAAAGCTACTGTATCTTATGGATAGAAAGTATTGGAGTTGTAAAGTCCCCAGCCATCCAGATAGTGGCAGAAGACTTACTGAATATACAGCTGTTCTCTCAGTTTCCTGATTAGAGTGACTGTCTTTTGTTGTTTTGGTCCATTGGAGTTTAAACGTGGGTGAAAATTTGCTCTGTATGAAAACTAACCATGCATGTATTTATATTGATTCCCATTATTTTGCTTCCTATCCTAGCATGCCTGAACAGTTTAGTGTAAAAGAATAGAGAGGAAAAAATTATTCTACTGGCTTTGCAAGGGATTATCACCATTGCAAATGCTAGGGAACATTGATGTCGTTAAATTGTATCGATAATATTCTTTATCTTTGTTAACAAATATCAAAAATGCATTACACTGTTGTTCACCAGGAGAAGAGGAGGTGATTGTACGTTCTGACGGCAACTTCTTCTACGTTAGTGGTGTGATAGCCCCTTTTGGAGAAGATGGCGATGTGGGAAGAGCTGCAGATCGGGCACTCCTTACTCTAAAGGGTAAACATGATTTGTTTTGAGCACCTTTGGTTTACTTTAATTTCAAGAAACAGCCTCATAACATCTGGAACACTCTCATGTGTGCTGTGTTTTTCCTTATGGAGCTGTTAAGCGGTTTTCCCAAACTGGCATGCTCAACCTTTTCAGAAGGGGGCCAGTTTTTATCTAATATATGAGTGCATATTGTGAGATATTAAACACATTCAGCATTCTGTAGTCTGTAGTAACTTCATAGGGCATATTTTTCACCCTTAATGGGTCATATTTTTGTCTGCTGACCAGCAGTTGGCATCCTTGGTCAAGAACATATTTGGCACTTTATTAAGCATGCTTTGGAAAGTTCCAAAGAGATGCCTCCTGCTAGTTCTTAATAGAGCCACTTATGACAGCTAGTCATTTAACAATATCAGCAAGGAAAAGCCCTTGACTTGCTTGCATACATACATTTCTTAAACTGGTTTCCAGTCTGCCACTGAATTCCTTGAACCAGCTTTTTTGCCATGCTGCTGTTGTATAACCGTTCAAATAATGGAGCTGCGTTAAAGTGCAATAGCACCAGGGATTTTTCATAGATATTACCATCTCCACTAATTTAAATTTAATTTAAATTATTTGGAACAGAAACTGGTTGGCATGATGTGGGATATATCTACACACTGTCAGTTACTAGAATGTTGGCTAAATTCTTCCTAGATTTTCATTACATCAGCTCAGTTTCATAATGCTGAAAATTATAAATGTATGAATCTTAGAGGAACTTATAGGCTGTACATAAACTGTATAATCCATAATTTTATTAAACTGAAAACATGAAATACACCTGAATATGAGATATTACATGAAAAAGATAGGGTAAATACTCCCAACACTGATGTCCTAAAAATCATAGTTTTTATTTTATCAGTACTATGTACTTTCCATTTCAAGCTATCTGTATATTCATAGCAGTTTGTCAGATCTCCTGAGATATAGCTTATCAAGTTCATGCATGGACCACAGAATCATTCACCTTAGTGGTTTGGGTATGTTATTTCTGTTGATGTATGTGATTTGTCTATAATAAAGTCTTTCATTTTAACTTGTGACTTTTTATGACATTATAGATGATATGCCTCTCCACTTATACTTCATTGTCAGTTATTTATGTATACTTTTTCTTTTTTAAGAGCTGAACTTTGTTTTCCAGACTGTCTGAATCACCAGGGCCTGAAATCTACAGACGTTTGCTCAGTGTCACTCTATATTGGAGACATAGCAAATTTTGCTGCCATCAATGAAGTATACAAGACCTACTTTGGCTCCAACCCTCCAGTGAGGTGTGTTGTGCAATCTTATTTTGTTACGAACCGCATTTGCAGGGATCCTCATATCCCTTTGATACAACTGGAATTTTCCTGAAATGCATTATTTTGATTATTTATTTCTTTTCCTTTTAACCAAGGTCAGGAGAATTGACACAGATGTTCCACTGCACTGTCATCCCCCAATCTTTTTCTCTTTAAAAAAACTTTCCCCGGTTTCAGCTGTCTTCCCCCAGTGATCCCAAAAGTAAACTGTATACACAGATTATGGAAATCCATAGAGTGTTCCAGCTTAGCTTTCTTAATTGCATAATTTTGTGTGCTCCAGAAATTGCGATTATTGTGAGTTGACTGATTGTAGTAGTATTTTTAAGGAGAGGACTATCATCTGTTATGTACCAAAATGCAATCCCATTCAACTAGTTACATACTGATTTAAGAACTGAGTTCAGTTTTAATTGGCTAAGGTTAAAGGTAACTCCAAAATGTGTTCTTTTTTATCAAAATACATTTGTGCTGCACTTTTGTTGTTTTGTCAAAAAGGCACAGTTCTCTATTACATTTTGCATTCATAAGCGTGACACATCCTTCCACCAGATTGTGTGTACAAGCCAACCTGCCCCGAAACATTGCCCTGCAGATTGATGTCCAGGGCAAAGTGAGCACTGCACAGAGCAGAGAGCAGGACCACAAAGTAATGCATGTCCAGGCACTCTCCCACTGGGCCCCAGCCAATATAGGGCCCTATAGCCAAGCTGTGTTGGTGAGTACACCACATTCGTGACACAAGGATGTAAATCTACTATTTCTGACTTGTTTTTGCTTCAGTCTTTAATGACTTTTATTATCGCTGAAGTAGAAGCCACAGTAGTATTGATAGTAGCCATTCCACAGCAAATGAGTAGCTGATACCTAGTTTCTGTAATTTTCAAGCAATTTCATCAGGGGTCATTTACATTGCTTTGACATCTTTGCGGTGAGATTTGAATATGTGGAATAAATGGTGAATTTGGACATACCTCTGCTGACTCGATTGATGGACGGGGACTGACAAAATGTTCATCAACTGTCAGCAAGAACAGACTGCTCGCTCATTGGGTTATCTCTTTGAGCAGCAAAAGTCAGTTTATCATAACCCAAAGCCCAGAAGATAGAAATCATTAAGCTGACTTTGCTCATCTTGTACAGATGTCAACAGAACAACATGGTCCTGGACCTCACATACATGAATTCCTCACTCATTGTGTAAGGTCCCCATCCCATCCCATCCCATCCCATCCTGTTGTAAATTCACCTCATGAATATAAATATCACAAGAACTGGATTTCTGAGCAGGTGCTCCTAAATTGGACTTTGTGAGGTTTTTATAGTATTTTTACATTCAAACAGGCAGGAGACAAGATGTACCTGGCCGGGATTGTCCCCCTTGTTCCCGCCACCCTGGAAGTAGTGCCAGGGGGCCTCGCCATACAGTGTTCTGTTGCCCTGGCTCATATTGAAGCAATAATGGTAGCAATGCATGGATCCTGTGCCCTGGGATGCTGCCCTCTAGCCATGTGCTACCTCACAAATGCAGAACACATAGACACAGCCAGGAAAGAATGGAAAAAGGCTTTGCTGGTAAATATGAAAAGATGAAATATTCAGAATTTTAATTTTTTTCTCTTTCAACAATCACCTATTCCTCACATACTTCTTCCATTCTTTTGCTCTAGTTTTTATGCTGTTTTTGAGATTTTGAGCTGACATTCATTCTACTGTCTCTCTATTTAGATATTCACAAAAGCTTGTAATGGAATGTATGGTATGCTCTTAACTCTTAACTGTTCAGTGGTAGACATAATTATGTGTACTCCTTGATGACAGCAGGTAATCCAGTATACATCTAGTTTTAGTCAAGTAAATCTGTTTTCTGTGATTTGTAATGTAAGGTCAATCAGTATTTCATATTTGGGTGAATATTGTGGAATTTGTATGGTGTTTTTTTAAAGGGTATGTTGTATCCCAACTTGGGAGCCCCTGGTCTAGAAAGGAAAAAATCTTTTCAAATCTTTGGCACTTTCTAATTTCCTCAGGCATCTGAAGCTGAGTTTGAAAAACCTGCCCTGTCACCCATGGTTCAATACTGCGTGGTGCCAGCTCTGCCGAAGGGCTGTTTAGTAGAGTGGCATGTGTACGCCTGGCCTTTCATAGAGGATGATGTCAACATTCAGGGTAAGTCTGTTATAGAAAATGTAGTGAAAGCAGCTGCATTGTCTCTCATTTCTTTGGAGCATTTCAGAGTAATGGATACATGGTCATGTGTTTTTTTGAATTTTGAACAAAATGACAATTAAGGGCAGAAATGCTATGCCACAGATATTGTCTGAATGCTAGGCTCCTTATTGCACAAACAGAAGGAAGATGATCTTATGTCCATGACTTTAAACAGATGCCTTTCATGTATAATCTGAGACCACTATTAATTCTTTTATGTAGGACGTGCAGGGTATAGGGCATGAAGTTATGGGGTCTGATTTGTTAGAGATGAGTCATAAATTAATCCCCAAGACAGTATTATCGGTGTGATCATTTAATATATGAAACATATGAAGATGATTTGAAAGATTATTTTTAGTTTTAAGGTAGTTTCTCAGTTCATTCAAGAGTACAGAGTCAAGGAACAGATGAAGCAAATGAACAGTGCACATGAGTCTGTAAGCAGACTGAAACCCTTCCCAATCAGTTCCCCCAAGAGAAAACTCACATACCTGGATAGAATTTTTTTTTTCAGAACACAACTAGAAATAAGATTTTTCGTGATGATAATATTACTGGGAAAGTTAAGATCAATAATTATTCTTTTAATATTCGCTTTCCATGAACTATGAGAAAGTTATTTTAGGAGCTGCATACACCCTTGGTTCTACAGTCACTATGGAACAATGTCAGACCATAACTGTCACCCTTGATCCACATTATTCCATGGAATAAAGTGTCTTTGGATAGGCTGTAACTATCCTGACTGGGGCCCTCCACAAAACAATTGTTAGAAACCCCTCCCTTCTGTTCTCTTGTTTTTCCTTTCTTTGGGGTTCCCTGACCATGGAGGCCACTTGCATAGCGGAGGAGCACAGGTTGTAGTTATAATCCGGTGACACAGTGCCTCGTTCCTTTTTTTTTTATTTCTCTGATTTCCCTTGGCAGATATCAAGCTGAGCCAGGAATTTGAGCACTACACCATAACATCCAGGGCCAGATGCTGTAAGGATCAGCAGGAACTGTTTTCGTGTAACATTACAGTAGGTAAGGACTGGTTCAAGTACATGTAACCTCTCCTTATATATTTCAGTTTATTATAGGTTGTCAAGTATTTATTTGTACATCTTACAACCTTCCAGTGCCATCAAATGTTGTGAAAGGTTCAGCGTGTTGTGCTTTGTCAGTTGCATTTTTGACAGCTTGATATTCTCTTTAGTGTCTCTTGAAGTTGGTCTGTTCATACTCTCTTCCTAATTGTGTCCAGGAACTTGAAAATGTTTGAATGAGAAGTGATTTCCTCATGTGTGATGTGCTGTATGCATGATAGGAAGAGTAACTCGTGGCAGGTAGATTAATACTTATACTGTATTACACCGTAAATAGTCTTTGTTTTTCTTAGTGAAATAAGGACTTATGCATTTCATGGACTGGAGAATGTTTATGCCCATTATGTTGAAAATGACTATATTAATGTTGAAAATTACTATAATAACCTCTCATTCTTCCTAACACAGATGTACCAGGAATAATGGACATCAGGTATCTGGATACAGAGTTGGTTGTGGCTCACTTGCTAGATGAATTTGTGAAGGTGTGGGAGGAGCAGGGCTCATCTGCACTAACACCACTAGCCAAAGTTTTCTTCACTCCAACAGTATTTGATTATGCTGTTCTTCGGCAGTGTAAGTGACAATCATGAAATGAAAGAGAAAAAAAAATCACCCCATGTTTTAGCAGGTCAGTAATATTGGCTCAAACAGATTATTAAAAGGGATTCATAATTTATGTCTAAAGCTTCTCAAGTTATGGTGAAGATGTGCACACCTACGAAATTAGCATGTGAGAAATTGCATCGCTGCCCAGAAATAATACTGTCGTAAGGCCTTAAAGTCATTTTTGGGACTTACAACAGTATTAATCTCAGGCAGTGATATTATTCACAGTAATTGGCTATTTAAGATGGCAGGTTCCAAAAAAGGCTCATGAAAATGTTAAGTTTCAGAAGCGAGTAGGGCTCTCCAATAGAATATGTTTTATTATTGTGTTTTTTTCGGTTTTTTGCATCATTATGACCACATAATGTATGTATGTTACCTCATGCTTGGTTGGTAGCATAATATAGTGCCACATACTACAGTGTATTTTACCGGTGCTGAGCTGCTGTGTTGGAATGGTGATGGAAGCGCCAAAACATTTTAAGAACATTTTTGATAGTAAGTATCTGGACTCTGAATGCCTTCCAGATGAAGGGAAATCATATAAGGGCAATTGCTCTTTTCAGCTGTATTTTTATTTATTAAAAGAAATCATAACTTGTAAGGGAATTTAGATATCAAGTTCGGTTTTGATTTAAATGAATTAAACAATAATTGCACCTCTGAGTAAACTGCTGACTCAACATCTGGCGCTGGAGGTTATAATGTAATGCTCAAATATGCACACAGATTTTTGCAAAAACATTCTTCAGTTCATTGTAAAATATTTAGGTTTTTGATTTATGCTCTTTGTTGCACAGGCTTTAATGCAGGGATCTCAAGACTCGAAAGCAGTTGCTGTCCGCATCCTCCTGTAGTCTCACTGGTGTCAGTTAACAGTCTACGGACAAGGAACCAGTTGCTGGCATGGTGTCAGTGAAAATGTGAAGTATGGAATGTCTTGAGACTACTAGATAATTGTGGTCACAGATAGCAAATGAAGTTTAAAACTGCAGTATTGTCAAGCAGCGGAATGTGAGCCAGATAATTCACTTCAGATGTCGGGACAGAACTGCTTGTCAGTTTGTTGAGCACAAAGTGCTAAAGGCACACTTAGGGCTAATTTGGACTATGGATGGACAGTGTATGTATGCTCTCCCTCTTCAGCAATTTAAATAAGGCTTCTATTTGCAGCAAAAGTCGTTAACGGAACCCTCCTCATCGATAACAAATAATTGGCAGCAAGCTTTCCTTCATCATTATCATCCTGTGGTAATTAATACTCCTTTAAATTGCAGCTTCAGGTGAAAGGAAGAAATGTGAAAGTACAAGGCTTGTTTAAAACAATTCTTGTCATTGGATCTCCAGTTTTCTGCTTGACTGGCAGAACAGAACATTTAAGAGATTGAAGAGGTAAAAAGTGCTGCTGCCCAGCAGGTGCCAATGATTATGAAGTGTCATGACTTCACCATGTTCGAAGGTATAGCATTTATTCTTGATCCATCTGATGAAAGAATGACCACATGGTCTTCATGCATGCTAAGTGGAAGAAATTTGGTAGATCATGAATGACTTGACATTAAGCATTCTTTAACAATGAATCTGCCATGTGACATCTGAAATTTGTGTCACCTTTCTACAGGTTGCTCATGAGGCAAATTCATCTTTGCACCAGTTCTGGAACTGTGCAGATCTAATGAAATAAAGTATATTGCTTTGTTCATTTGTATTTGTTTCCCAGTGTCTTTTATACAAAGCCCTCTAGGGACTGACTGTTCTATGGAAACTAGCATTTTCCTGATTTTCCAGATGATGGGTTTAAATTACTAGAAAAAAAACACTTGGTTTTATAGTTGAAGGAATGTGACCATGAATTTACCTTCCACTATATTAAGATTCAAAGGTACTGTTCATTTATTAAGTCTTACTGGGGCTGAGAAATATTGCATTTTGGCCGTAACAATAATAATGTGAGACAGTCTCTCATCACCACACTGGTAGTAAAATAGAGCTTCACGAGACCGCACATGGTGGCAGCAATCTTAAGTTACACTTCATGGTAAAGATAACTCACATTTAACTTATTTAAGGGAGTAGAGTATCCTTCTATTGTGTGTATTGCCCTTTCCTACTTACTACTTGTGTACATTTCATATGCAAAATTGCGTGCCAAAGTGCCAAACAGTGCACTTTTTCCTATGTGGATGTTAGTCTAAGGAAATCTTTATCCCAAAATGTAGTTGTTACTTCAGCACAAGCTTTCACACTTGCATCAAAAACACATTTTATTTTCAGAGGGGTTTTTGATATTTTTGTCTCAAAGACATCTTATGTAGAACTATGAGAAAGGGCTGTCCCTCAAAAAGAGTATAATTAGAATTAAACTTACAAAACTAAAATGCGTCTGTCAGTTAAGTGCATTAATGTGTTTTAAATAGAGCAATGAATAAATGCAGTAATAAAGTAATAAATGTCTTCTTAAATTAAAGTGTCCGAAGTTCAACACCCATAATAGAAAAAAGTGCACTATTTAACACAGTCCAGCACAATTTCATATGAAAATTTTCCTGGATAAGAATAGGGCAGTGTGCACCACAGTAATGATTTCTATAATCCAAATCCACAATGGAGGGATGGTTCCTGAAGGACTACCCGTTTACTGAATTGAATATCAGCATTACAGTTGAACGGAATATATTCATGAGACATACAACCACTCGAAACACGTATCATCAAGCATAATTGTAATACTGTGTCAGTGGAACTGATCTCATTCAGCTACCATTTTGGGAACATGACGGAATTTGTTCAAGTGTATGCTTATTTACAGTGCCAAATTGTTAGACACAGAAAAAAAAATAATTTAAAAAGAAAGCAAATGTTTGTAAACGGTAGAAATTGGAATCAAATTATACTTGCTTGGTCTTGTCGATAAATATTGGACTCATGGGTAGAATTGCACATGTCCTCCAGCCACACATTTCTCATCCGCACAATGACAATCCAAATCAGAAAGTGAAGAAAAAAAAAAGTACCTTTTAATCCGTTTTTTGCACATAATGTACAGATAAAAAGACAGTTAAGAATGGCTGATGGTTTCTGCTTACATTTATATGTCAACAACTGCCAAAATGGTCAATAATCTATTGCACCAACAACAAAAAAAAAAGATGAACACAAACTGTGTATTTCCATAAAGGAAAGCAGCATGAAAAAAAAACAAGCACAATAAACACAATGCATGTAATACAAAACAAAATTCCACAATAATACAAGAAGCTTATTCACACAAATGCTAATTCATGTACTATGCAAGACAGCACAGGTGGAGCTGTGGAAACGGTTAACAAAGGTGCTAATCATGTTAGTTGGAAGCGTTGTGTGAAACTTTTAGAGTCACATTTTGAAAACATTACAAAGAGTGCCCTTAAATGTAGTTTCATGAACAACAGCATAATATGACAAGAATTCCAAGGCCTGAATCTGTGGTAAGCCGAGGTTTTGCTTAATTCAAGAAATGGAAAAAACCAAAACTTGAGCAAAGTTGCCGAAATTCGGCCAATAACAAACAAATCACTGTTGGGCTTGGATACCTTGAACTGTGCACCTTCACCTGATCTTGAGTTTGAGGAATTTCAAGCAAATATGTGAAGTGCTAGTAGAGAGAACTAAGTTTATGTCTGAAAAGTTTGTTGGAGGTAAATGTGATTTCAACATACTTGTTATCAAGATATTCATGCCCAACTGTACATGTACATTAGGGAACACAATTTCTGTCTTAAATGCATTGAACTGAAGGTCAAATCTTGACGAAATGTTGTAGTACCTCTTGAGGTTTTACCAAAAATGTTTCATTCCCTTTTTGAATTAATTAGAATGTCTATTGCACTGACATTCATTTATCTATTATTTCATCAAATAAATAAGATATACTTTTTGGCAGAACTGGACTACTTATTCCTGACATGATTACACTATGAATGAAATTGCAGTTTTTATAAGCTCATCACAGTCATAGGCAGTTTGCCTATCTTATCTGTTTTTTTCAAAAAATGAAAAAAAAAACAACAACACCACCTGTATTGGACAAAAGAAGAAGATAATGCCAATGCTGTTTTTTAACCACTGACTTAATGATTTACTTTGGATGAGAGGCTGCATCAAACATGAAAACAACCCAGCTTGCAAACTGCCCATCTCTAATATGGGCAATCTGCATGTGACTGTGAAGATGAATTACTGGTCATGTAAACAGAGGAGACAAGGATGTTCTTTGTCAAGGACTATGCTGCAGTAGAACGGAGGTCAGAGAGAGCAGAAGCTAAACATCCTTGTCTTTATGAACACTTTGTCATATTGCAGTGAGGAATCCTCTCATCTCATGAACAACAAGCACTTTGGCATGTAGTGAGAGACAACTGTGTTTATAGACAGGATATTTCTGGGCAGGCCATATCACTGTTCACAAAAAATGCTGTCATGAAGTCCTAGAAGTCATTTAAAACGGCAGTTATCAATCATGGGTGATGGCATGATGGGTGGCAGTAATTTCAAACATGGCAGAACCTAGCAACAACTAATAAATACTAGGCAAAGTTTGTTGATATTAATTTCCCATTTGATCACAAAAGTAAAATCATGACAGTTTCTCACCTTATATTAATTTGTTTTGACCTGTTAAAAAGCATTCAACTATTAAGGACCACCCTTGCCTCATGATTGTCAACCACTGCCACAGTATTGAGTGGCTGGTGATGGGACCTTTATGCATGGCTATCAGCATGCCCTGAAATGTTCTGTCTCACAAACATAGTAGTCTCTGGTGTTCTATGCACTGGCACATTTCAGCAGTAAATTAAGGATATGAATTACTTTCTCTTACAATTTATAACTACCGAGACTGAAATCAAGCTGTAACAACAAAGCTGTTTTGAATATTGCCCTCAGACTCCCACATTTTGTTTGGAGGGATGGAGGAGAGATAGCTGACCAAAAATTATTAAGCACTGCCAATACCTAAATCTATCCAGAGCAACAGGCCCATCTAAAAGGGGCTGGAACACAGAAATTTGCAGCTCTATATGCTAGCATTATTGACTGACCTACACCTCTGGCAGTGTTCCTCTGGTATAAAATTAACCAACTGATACTTCTCAGTCCCTTCAAAGTATTGCAACATGAGCAAGAATGAAACCTAAACATTTACCATGTACATCTGTTGACTGTGGAGGAAGAATTTTTTCACTCTCACGGATCAATAGTTTGCATTCAATCCTTCCTAATTCTCATGTTGCCATTTTCAATCCAAAATTCAAAAAAAAATTTTGATTCAGTACATAGTCTAATTATTCTCAATGCCACATTAACACTGCTTATGGAAATGGTAGGTGTAGATATGCTGTAGGCCCTAAACTACACGTGCTGATACAGAAACAACACACAACAAAAACATCACAATTAAACATGTCGTGAATTCACAGAAATCACGTTTTAGTGGTATGGAAGAGCACTGTGCATTGCAGGATTATGTTTACACCCAGGAAAACATCAATAAGAATCAGAAAGGCAACATTCCATGCAAATGCAAACCATTTGCCTGAAGGTAGATCTTATAAAAGAGCCGTGACTATTTGAGTATCATTTTCCATTAGAAAACAAACCAAAGGTTTTAAAGAAAAAGGAAGGGACTCCATCATCTCAGAGAAAGACATAGTGCAAGTCACATTTCAAAATCTAAACCCATATCATTAGAGCATGCCAGGTTACTATGTGGAACAAATTTGGTGGGGTGGAGGAGGAGAAAAATTCTTAATGAGTCAATTTCCGAAGACTTTCAGTACTTATAGGAATAGTCTCCCTCTCTCTCTTGTCACCCGAAATAGTCTTCTTCTCTCGCTTGCCTTGGGAGGAGACTATTCCTGAAAGTAATGAAAGTCTTCGGAAATTGACTCTAAGATTTTCTTCCCCCTCCTGTCCATGAAATTTTGAATGTTACAGTCACATAGGCCAAATAAGCACTATAAGGAGGCCCTGGGTCAAGTCCTGAGGAATTGTTACTGACTTATCCCATCACTAAAAGAAAGAGCATAATGACATAAATTGGGAATAGCGCCCCCTTCCCCTACACCCAATTAAAAATCTTTCCTGGGTGTAAAATAACTTGTGGAAGACTTGGAGGAAGGCAATTTTTTTCAAACACAAAATTGATTCGGATATCTGATGAAAAGTGAGGAATAAACTGTCCTTTCAAATCATCTGACCATATATTACAGTCCTAAACTGCACATAATTTTTTTAAAAAAAAAAGATTCTGCAAGATGATGGTGTAATAAACTGTCTCCAAACCATTATCTATGGCTAGGCTACCTCAAATTCTCTGATCTACAAAGGATAGAGATTAAATACTTCCTACAAAGGGTACCCTGATGCCATAACAGTTCATATCACCACCCATGATTACTACTGTTGTGAGTCCACCAATGACTTTTCGGACTTGCAACAGTATTATTTCCAGGCAGCGATTCTTACTCAGCCCTCCACATACATAGAAAAGTTTCTCGAGTATTCCATTATGTTAAAAAAAACAACTCGCTGATATACAGCAATATTTTATTTAAATGCACTTGATACTGCTTATTACAAATTCTAAATATTAAATAATTTTGTTTCAAGTGCATTTAGCTTAGTCCCTGATAAGGACAAGAGTCAAGCATGAGAGAGGCTAGGTAAAGGTGTTGCTACCATTAACGTTATAGCAAATCAAGGGTGAGGGTCATTTGTCCAGAAGCAGTTCTTAAACTGCAAGCGGGAAATAGGACCATGTTCAATCCGAAAACTGGGTGATAAGAGGGTGAGAAAATCATCAGAATAGGAGTTTTATGGATTAAAAGCTAGGCACATTTCGTAGCAGGCATAATAAAAACAAAACTATCAGGACTTGCAAAATGTCGTGAAATAGTGCTGGTTTCATATTACTAGCATAATAAATGTGTTGGAGCGTACCTCCAGTGCATCTCTGATTCCAGTGACATAATAAAAGGATGACCACCCTTCTGCTGGATGCTTGAGGTCTTTGACACCTATTGTTTTTTCTTCTTTTAGCCCTATTAACATTTTGTGTTATTCTAAATATACCACTGTGATTTGGGGAAATTTCTTCCATGGAGGTTAAAGTACTTCTTTTGCCCGATCTTTTAACGGGAAGAAAAAGGGGGGTCAGTGCCCAAAATTTTTCACAAATGTCTTTTAAAAGATCACCTCAAATTCTGATTTGATCCCTAATTTTTCCATTTGGCTGGTTTTGACTGCGTGCGAATACATAGGCCTACACATTTCATTTTTTTTTATTTAGAAGGCTCAAATTGTACCTCAAACTTTAAAATTGGATGCTTTATTTAAATCACAGGTCATTTTACACATTTCTACACCCTAACACTGGCTGGCAGGGCCCCAAAAAAGGGGGATTTTATATATTAGTGGATTAATTGGCTTGTACACAACGAGTCATTTGCCCCTCTAATAGGTGTCACAAACCTTCACTCTTGCCAGTTGACTCTTTGGCTATACTGAGATACAATGCTTGAGTACCCAATGGCTGACCTATTCCTACGTATTTCACATGGCCATTTTTCTCCTTAAATCCCTCCTAATATGTCAAGAAGCATACAAAAACACAAGACTTGAGCTGGTTCATAGAAACTACATCGGTCCTGGTTAAAAACAAAAAAAACAGTTCACCTTTTCTTTTCAATCCCACTTCTAGCTGATTATTTCTGCATGATATCCTGCTTATATACAGTAGTGTATGAACATTATGGCAGACCTGACATTCAAAGCACACTTGATTACAATTGCTTTTCTGATAATTACAAATCATGTGTATTTGACAAGACTCTTTAATATTCATACTGACCATACATATGTTTGGTCAGCAAGATTTTTTAAAATCTTCCTTGGGAGAGGTATTCTCTTTGAGTGATAATATAAAGTACGCAGAATAACCTCTCAATATACACAGCAATGGTCATGAGTAATGAAATTTGCAAACCCCCTAGTGGTACTGCCTCTGTAACTGACAGATGCTCTAAGTGCTATTTATCAGTCCTCAATAAGTGCAATGAAATAATATATTTACAAAGTCTGAGTCATAACTAGAGATCACATATATATGAGCAAAATGATTCAGAGAGTACTGTCAGGAGGGGCAGTCAACTGTAACAAACATGAGAAAGATAAAAAAAACTTCCACTGTACTTTGTATCCATTCTGGGAACAGTCTTATTTCAACCTATACAGTTAGGATTCTGCGGCACATCCTAGCACAAAAAGCTCTGGTAGAGAGGTGCAATGTGTAGATATCATGGGCATAAAGAAATGAATTCCAGATTATATTCGACTGGCGTAGCATGAGTGCGCAGAGAAAATTCACTTATGCACATTTCAGGGCAACACTGACCGATCTATTGTCTTAATAAGTGCAACAAACACTCAGCTTAAGGTTAATATGTGCAACTATTTATTACAGTAATGATTAACTTTTTGTGAGATGGCTGTTGTTAATGTCAAACATTTTCCTTTGCAAGTTTTGGAGATGGGCTGCCCCCTCCCATATGAATTTTAAACAATGCGATTGACATCAAGTCTGCCCTTTTACTTTCCCCAGGTAACATCCTCAAAATAAATACTGATAGAGAGAATGTAACCATATTATGAGATTTCTCTTCAATACATCAAGTAAATGCATAAAATTTCTAGTTTTAAATGCTGTTGATGAAATTCAGTGGTGGTTTACAAGTTTGCACAAGTTTGCAAACATTCCAAAATTTGAATCTGACCTTAAACCTGGCTCAAACAATTTAATAAAATTAAAATAACAACCTAGGACAAAATTATCTTCACCGTAGGCCAGATTCCGATACACTAAAGTTTTATATTTATCTTAAGTGAGCTATGACAAGATTAGAAAAGCCCGGAATCTGTACTGCATTACTGAATGTTTCAAATAAAGAAAGGAGGGCGCAAAAAAAGAAAAAAAATTCTTTACAACTGCAGGCAAAGCAAGGCTGACACATTAACTAAAGTATGTGAATGATCATAGAAATACAGTAATAAGCTGTACAGTATACCATTTCCCAGTTTAAAGCACCTATCCCATACTTAAATAGCATGTAATAATGACATTCTGTACACATTACCAATAAGTAAGAAGAGCTGCTGTTGAATTCACAAAGCTTGCAGAGTATTTATGTCTTTGGAGAAGTGGAAGTATTCACAATTATGTAGACTGTGTGTAAAGAGTAGATCTTATATCCCGGTTACAATTTAGGTAATCTGTCTGAAGATGTCAATCTACACATGTAACAATAAAATACCTACAACAATAGGTGCATTTTTGGGGGTCTGAACTTTTTAGACATTTTCTTCAATTTGATCTCTGAGCAACAGAGTCTAGTATCGTCATTCTCCAAATGTTATTTTGTATCATGATTTCTTACTAGTTGACCTTTTTTTCCCCTCAGTTATTATAATCCCCATGGTTTTTCATAGTGGTTCGAAACTTGTTAAATTTCATTGTAAATCTATAGAAAGTATGATTTCATCACAATTTCTTTCAAATTAATTTGTAAAATGGATATGGGACATCTTGTGTGCGGTTAGGTCTAAAGTTTTTCCAACATACAACCTTATATCAATTCTAGATGACCCATAGGGATTTTCAAGAGGAAACTTTATAGAGACTAGATGGTTTACCAGTTCTCTACTCTTTAGGTTATAAAAGTGATCTGAAACAGGAAAATAAAGAATTCAACATTACTTCTGTGTAGTAACATATCAGACACGGTATGGCAAATGCAATGTAAGAGGACAAGTACTGTACAATAAACAATGGATTGTTCTAAACACTTTCCATCTGAATGTCATAATGAAGTGCTGCTGTCAGTGCTCAAAATCAAGACTAGATTTCATCATGGTAATGTTGGTTTAAAGACAAAATGAACACATTCCGTTTGCGTGGGAGGTGTACAAGACCAGGAAAGAATTGTGGCATGGTGACAATATAAAATCAAAATATCCTGCAGGTCTCTCAGAGAAACAAACTGTTCAACCACTGCTGTTACAATAACTGCACTGGTAGTCAGTATGGAACATATGTCATTGTGATAGAAGTTCTACATTACATAACTCCAAAACAGTCCAGGTAATAAATTATCTTTGAAAGAGGAAAAAAAAAAAAGTTTTCAACTTTTTCACATTAAAGACCAAGTCAAATGGTCTAAAATCAGACTCAGTGCGTAGAAATCGCCTCCTTCCACACGAAAGGGCGTATCCCGATTTTTGACGGTTTTGAATTATGACCACCAGTGCGTAGTGCTATCTCGGAACTATGTTCACACGAAACAGCATATCCCTAGCTCAAATAGTAATGAAGATATAGCATAAAATTTCTAAGGGCTTAAGCTAACTATCAATATGATTGAATCAGATGTAAATCTCTCCTTAAAAACGTGAAAAACAGGGATATGCCCTTTCGTGTGGAAGGTGACGAAATGAAACCTTGAGGAATCCTGAATCTCCACTCCGCATATGAACATTCTATCACATGAGCAAGTTCTGAGGTCGGTGATTTCAGAGTCAATATGTTGAAGGGAGCTATTCTTTGATACAAGCATGAAAACAGCTACTTCAAATTAAGTGTCACCTATGGCATTGTCATGAACCTAAATATGCAAAAAATGCATATAAAACCATTTTGATTGATCATTCCCAACATAAATAGAAAAATGCACCACTTGAGCAGCAGTCTTCGAAAGTGATCAGCAAATCTAAAACCAAGTGACTATTCCCTACTTCATTACCTTGTAACAGCAATTCATTTGATTACAATTAAGTATAATAATTCTGTTGCCATCATTCTTTTCTTTTTCCCCAACTGCTGTAGTAGTTTTAACTGAAACACGTGAACACTCAATGGCAAGAGTACATCATATGACAAAAGCATGATTCTGAGGTGCTCACAACTGCCAAACCGTTGAATTCTGCTGACAAAACTTGCACTTATCCTTGGAATTGTGCTCATACTAAAAACACTGCAGATGGTCCAACTAGTGTTTTTTCTATTCCTGAAAAATGTAACTGCTTACAATCATAAAAAATTGTTATTTTCCAATTTCTTGCTACCTTTCGACTTTTCTTCTGCAATGATCAGATACTGGTTAGAAAGAAACTTCTGCTTTCCAGTCAAAATACATGACCGCCATTGACATGTTGTGAACACCTCTGATGACAATTTTTCAAGTAAGAAAAAACTGTATGGTCTGTACATGCTAGGCTGAGTTATGTTTGACTCTGGGATAAGAAAAAAGAATACAAAGTCAGTGCAGCAGGAATAGAGTGCAATGTAACTGTACAAATAAATATTGCAGCTGATTTACAAGTTAAAATGAAAATAATGGCTACAGAAAAACTGCAAGATGTTACAGGTATTTGGTATAGTATTGCCAACAATGTCAAAAATTTGTGAAGCAGACTAATCAGCACACAGCACCAGAAGCATTTCAACAGACGCTCATAAGTTGGAGTCCATGGTAATACAAACCGATTTCTTACAAATTATACAATAATTCTTAAGTAATTCATTCATTTACTACCATGGCATCTTAAATTTAGAGTTACATGATATATAGCATTGTGAAAATGCCAAGAATGCTAGCAACACCTGTACTAAATAGATCTTTATCTCCAATACCTTGAGCCAAGCGACTTTCCTTGCCAGGTTTCCAAAACCTGCAGTAGCAGGTAATTTCTAGCACCAGTAAGAAGTGTGACCCCAACTGATTTACTGATATACTGACACTGGTCAGAATGTGACTGTAATAATCCTACCATACCTTTCTCAATCCAGGTTCTCATGCCAAATGTTGACTGTGACATCACACACATTTCAAACAATCTGAGCTTAAACATATCATATTACCAGTATATTCCTTGTGTGGTATGAGTGCTGAACATAAGGTTATTGAGGTTCATACACATTCTGATAGCAACCCAGCACTTTTTGAAGATGTTTCAAAATTTTTTTTTGCCAAACTGTGAAAGCTCGAGGACTGTTACACTGATAAGGTAAAATCGGGAAGTCACTGGTTGTTACAGTGGGATCAAAGAGTCAGCTTCCTAAGGATATTCCAATGATCTGACAACCCAACTCTAAATATTATAGCCTTGTGTATAATCACATTTCTTATCAACCTTTTTTTGGGATTACACTTTTTCACTGACGCAAGTTTGATTCCTAACTCAGAAAATATGACCAAAAGATTGATAAGGTATAGAAAGAGGCAACTGTGCAACAATTGTATCATTCTCGACATATTCAGTGCAATCTACATGCCTGACATATATCAACTAATCTCCTAATATCAAAATCATGCAGCATAATTGTTCAAGGAGGAAACTCCTGCATATACACTGCAGTACCTGCTTTTACATTCATTATGATGGTGTGTATGCCTTTGATGGTTTGACCAAGGTGAAAAAAATCTTGATAATAATATATTATACAAAAAGACAAATGCAAAGCAATTTAATAAACAAAATTATGATAAGGCACCATATTACTTAATACTTCTGAGATTGTTTAATCAAGGTGCAACAAGGTTCTAAGTCGTTCTTTTGATGACAAAGCATGAGAAGCAATGTAATTTTACAAGTGAAACTCTTTCATCTCACAACATGTAAACCTGAAATTGTATGTTATACATAATATGACACAAAAGAGGAAATGAAAGAAAAAAAAAACGAAAGCTGCATTCGGCATAAAAAAGGGCTGTAGAGCTTGCCATTCTTTTCCATGGTACTATACCATCACATTTCTGTACAATGAAATTTGAAAACTTAATGAGACTAGGGACAGAACTGATTTCCGGCATTCTCATATGTTAACATCAAAACAAGGCAAGAAGTGCTCTGCTCATGCGTTAAAAGATGTCTAAGCTAACATATGTAAAGGTGAATGTGTACTGCCACTTTAAATCTGAAGCTGCCAAGATGCCTATTAATACTAGAATATATGGCAGTTGTGCTTCAACAAATGCAAAATTCCAATTACTGAAATCAGGGGTAGGGAGGAACATCAAAACAATACTCTTGAAAAGCTTCCGGCCTCCAGTATCTAAACATCAGGTGCCCATACTTAACAACAGACAGCTATTTCAGACAAGAACTCAAGTGTGGACATAAACAAGTTATGGAATACTGCAACAAGTTATAACATCACAATTGCAAGTGAACTCCATGATGGATGCAGTTGACAGCAGTGCAAACAGTTTTTGAATAAGTGTGGCACCAGGATAACATCTGATAATTATCTTGAGAATAATTCTGAAATCCAGAAAAACTAAAAGCATTACTCGGGAATGTAGTAAAAAAAACAAAACGGCCAAATCTTCCCAATGTCTTTTGATCTATGCTGAAAAATTCATGCATTGAAATAACAGAAGCCAACTGAAGGTTGTGATGAATTTCTTTAACATCAAATATTCTCATGGCACATAATTTCCTCTTTTTTATGATTTCATTGTCAACATCAACGTCAGACCAAAAAAAAACAACTACTTGAAACGTTTCAGGTTACTGGACCAGTTTCCGTCAACTGAATGATTTTTGATGGCTGAAGGGTTTGAAATTATGTAGATTTCCGTCAGACAACAGTGCTTCCATCAAGAGTGTCGTGCAGTAACAGCTGAGGTGTGCACTGCAATAAAAAAGTTGCAGATGGTTGATGATGATGTAGAGGACTGAGATACCCTGAAAGCCAGTGTTTCACCAAGTCCAGCAGCATTCTTTCAAACTTGGGTTGCTTGCATTAAGTGTCTTTCTCAATGCATTTGCTTACAATTCTGCACAGACCAGTTCTTTCCCCCAGACTCTTCTTTCAGGGTTCTCAAAGCACAAGCTAATACTGGGGTGACCAGAATTTAGACTTCAACCAAATATGACAGGATCCACATCGAAAGTTCCAAGCAAGATGAGTTTAGGCTTCACCCTTTTAGCATGGTCATTGAATATTTTTATTCAATACTGTAATCTAGCAGAGCATGTTCACTTCCTCAATGAATGATTTATTATCAGAGTATCACCAGTGCAACAGGTACAGCTAATAACAAAAGTATACATAGCGAATAAAAAAAAAATCAGTCATGTTCTTAACTCTTCTTGTTGCTAAGACAAAGCAGCCTTCTTCTTTGAGAAGCGAGTGAAATGGGGACTCTTGTGTGAGGTAGCAGCTGTACTGGATGATAACAGTGTGGGGCTACTTCTGCTGACTGGGCTGCTTTTGTTGCTGGAAACTTTATTGCTCTCATCTCTCAGATCCCCACTGTTGCTGTCACTGCCTGAACAGGGGGAGGTCTGCACTGACAGTTTGACTTCACACGTTTTGCTCTCTACCATGGCAGCAGAGCCTTCTGCTGGATTTGCTGGTGCATCACCAGCAGGAGAAATGATTTCTCCATTGACAATGGGAGGTATGACTGAAGGCTGATGGGTTTTGGCCAACGAGGATTCATCTGCCTCTGTTTCCTCCTTCATATGATCAACATTATCAATCAGCTGCCTTTCATTCATCGTTGTGTGCTTACCATCAATGTCACGGACACCTGCAACTTTGACGTCATTATTATTATTATTGTTATTGTTTGCTTTATCAGAAAGCAAAGGTACTTTGCTGCTATCCATCGCAGGCGGTTGGTCATCATTTGTGGAAGCCATTTTAGCACTACTGCTGCTGGAATTATCCCCACTACCTTTATTCTTCTTGGAAACTGGAGATGCTGCATTATGTGGCATCTCCCTCTTAATGTGGAGTTTTCGGCTTGCGACGCTTTTTGATGCAACCTTCTTAAGAACTCTGGCTTTGCCATCAGCAGCGGAATTACTTTTGTCTGACAGCGCAGCAGAATGCTTGCTTGATTTACCAAAGGTCTTGGACAATTTTAATTTCTTCTTTCCAACACTGTTTTTCTTTATGGCTTTAGAATTATTAGCACCACTCTTCAATGAGGCTTTGGTTTTACAAGTTGAACCCGACTCTTTCTCTGTATCTTTGCCAGCAGATTTCCCAACTTTTGCTTTTGTACTCTTAGGACTGCTAGTACTTGAAGTCCGGCTCTTTACAGCAGTTTTGCCAGGTTTTATCAAGGCATATTCTTCTGAATCGTACTTTCCATTACTGCCAGCGTTTTTCCGCTTGCTCACACTTCTCTTCCGCTGGCTCTCAGCCTTCTCCTCCTCCTCTTTCTTGTGTTCAGATGTTCTCTTTCCATCACTTTTCACCTTCTTACTTATCCTCCTTTTTTTCTCCCCTCTTTTCTCCCTGTCTCCGGAGAAGTCTTTTTTCTTACTGATACTGCCAGTATCAGGACTGGAGTTGCTGCCACGATTACTCAAAAGCAGCCCTGCCAGGTTAAGCAAGGCGCTGGCCCCCTCATGAATCTTCTTCTGTTCATCATCTTCACTTTCGTTGGCTGCAGCTCCTGCCCGGTTGGAAGCCGATGTGCTGCCTTCGTCATCCCGAAGATCAATCTTCAATTTCTTGTTAGAAGGCAGATCACCATCCACCTCGTCTTTGTCATCACTGTCCCAGTCCATATCAGACTGGTAGTCAGACTCACATTCTTCATCTGTAAAAATGAGAAATATAAAGTTCATGTTATCAAATGAGGCAGTATAGCACAACAGATAGAGAAGAAAAAAAAAATAATAAGTAGAAGTCCTGTGCATCAGAATAATGAATCCTCATAATTGTCAGAATTACGTCCCATTAATCATCATCATGTGCACAAGGCTAACTACATTCTGGAGAAAAACTGTTTTTTTGTCTGCGTAGAGTTATTCATTTAGAAATCATACTTCAAATGTCTTGCTGCTTGTCATAATGAGGCTTAAAATAACTTCAAAATCATGTTACTGGTATGATTATGAAAGCTTAGTATGTGTACTTTCATTAAGTGAAAAAAAAACAAATCTTTTTCCTTATTACTATGACCTAAAATGACATAGTTGCTTGAAATGGGGTGGACATCCTAGAAAATATTCGACATGAATTTCAACTTAAGAACTTTTTTCACCTTGAAAGTCAACAATTCTGCCTAAAAAAAAATCAAATTTAGCCACATTCAGTTGCCATTCACCAATAAAATGTGTATTTTGAGTATGGAAATTATTTCATTTTATTTCTGCAACAAACAAATTTGATATTAGATGGCCCTATCACTTTCAGAGCCAAATATCCTAGTTCTCAGTCTAACAAACTAAGCCTCATTTAACAAGCTGCAAGACATGAATCACTTCTGGCGTACTCTAACTATTAAAAAAAATGTGGATTCAAGACATTTATAATTCAGTAATAACGAAACTGGATTAAATTGTCTGTTAATTATCTCCTCATAAGCCTGTAACAGTTAAGATATTTGTACTTCAAACAAAATTCAGATCTTAAAATATGAAACATAATGTAACATGCTAAAAGAGGAACAAACTCACAGGTATATAAAGTGACAGAATTCAGATAAACAATCAATCAATAACAGTTTTAACAAGTGAAGAAGAATTATCACATTCAAGCAAAGAAACAGCTTAATCTGTAAACATAAACCTGCAAAGCTTTTGTGCAAACTAAAATCTTACTATGAACACTCAAGAACTCGTCACTGATATGGCACGTGTCAGTACATTCAAGGTGTCTGAACAGCTCATCAGCTGTTTCTCCAGCATGTCTCAACAAGTAAGACAGTACTGAAACACAATACAGCCACCATGCACAAGAGTCAGTGACCAAGCAGAGGGTATGTCTGTGGTTATATGACCATTTACTGTTACCAATTACCCAGTAACCCTTTCAATGAGCTTCATTCTTAAAAATTCCAGGCATCTTAAAACCAAGTGTCCTTCCTTTTATTTCTCTATCATTTCTCTCACATCGAATTAAGCAAAGGATCCCTCAAAAAATACTTCATTAACTACACCCAGAAGGCACTTCACATATATCATCAGAAAACTCCTTAAATGCTAACAATTAGGTCTCAATTATCATCTGCATATGCAAAGATATGCAACTGCAAAGATATGATTACCTTCATCTGCTGTAATTGGTGAATACAAGATAAAGCTTTCGTCGGGACACAGAATCGAATAATCCTGATTTAGGTTTTGGGGAATGACTTCAACAACTGTTTTTTTCTGTTTTCACTATTGAAAAAATGTGTGGCAACGCACCAAACTGGTATCCGGAAATCTGTAAAACTTCCAATCACTTAGCCCTTGGTTCTCCATGATTTACAAACTTGCAATAGTGGACAAAATCCCCATACCTTCCAAACTCAGGGATGCCATTCAATTTTCATAAAATTCTCTGAACTCTGTGGTTTCATGTGGATTATATCATTCAGTTCAAACATACCTCTTCATAAGAGCATAAATATGTAGGTCTTTATTAAAAAAATAGAATGTTTGAGGGAAGCAGTCAAGAAAACAAAAAGTTGTCTGTAAGCCTTAAATTACAATTTTTTCACCCAAACAGTTTCTTAAACAGATATCAAGTAGCCATCTCTGAAAGACAACTTTTTTGGATTTCAGAGACTCTGAAGAATGGTATCCCTGAAGACTTCTTCCACACAATAAAGCAACTGTACCTGCATCTCCAAAATCATATTCTTCATCAATTGATGAAGATGATGAAGGTGAAGGCACATCGTCATCCAGCAGTCGAGTAGAACTATATGCATGATCATCGTACGGATGACCTGTGACCACAACAGGGCTTGAAGACCGCCTGCAACAAATTGCAAGAACAACAATTACCTTCTCTGCCAACCAATAATATATCACCTTAGCTCATTCACTGTGTGGGTCATATGTACATCGTTACCCTTACCAGCAATATCCCAGGCTTTTGATTCTCCTACTAAGTGTTTGGTTTAGGATTAGGGACATCACTGGCTAGGAGAATTTCAAATACTGCTGTAAGTGTTTACTAAAATGTGAAAGGGTTAACTCATTGTCACTACAGAATAGGATTATGCCATTTCCATTTTTCCTATTAACCCCCAAAAAATACATGCTGAGCCGAAAAATGGCCATAATTACAAATTTGAATTTCCATTATTGTGTGAATTCAGCACTTTCTTATGGCTGTGAGCTTCAGAAATATTTGCTTATTTTCTCATGCCTCAATAATTAACTATGATCCACTTGGTGCAGTCACTGCTTAAAGACACATGAGGTCATACTGGCTTATCAATTTCTGATTAAACCAATGACGCCTTTCACTGATTTATACATCCTGATAGTGAAATACAGAGAAGTGAATTCATGTTTGTTATGGGAACACAAAAACATCTGGAGATAGACAGCATTTATGAACCAGGTCCTTATAACTTGGAATTCCCTCCCAATCTCTCTTCCTGAGTCAGAATCATTAGGTCTGAGAAAAATGTAAAGAAAAAGCTTAAGACACACTTTACAGGCTCCATGTGATTTCCAGCATGGCTGTGCAGTCAACAAAGTGTGTGTGAAGTGGATGATTATCTTTTATGGCTTGTCATTGCTGAAGAATGGGTTATTATAATATGTGTGGGTATCTTTGGGTATGTCTAAGTGCGCATGCATTATTGGATGATTTGTAAACCTGTCCTTAACTTTGAGGCCGCTGAATGATAAAGACACCATATAAATGAAATTACTGTTACACTTTTTATGTATTACTAAACTAGTGGTATGCCATATTATGCTTGTCTCAGAGCTTCAGCTTCAAAACTTTGAACTTTTGAATATCCTGCGATCCTTGAAATTTTACTTTAAGTCCATCCAGAATGCATAAAATATTATGAAGACATGACTTGACAGATAACAGAATAATTCCATGCGCTCCACAAATACAGTTTGGAGATAAAGGTGGCCAGGCTTGTTGAGATAAACAGCTCAAGTGCTTGCTATCAAAAAGCTTCGGGGTGGGGTGGGGGTGGGGGCGCGCCCTCGTCATCAATTAAAATGTGGTGTACTGTCACTAAATCAAAGAGTCAGCTGCAAGACATGATGCCACAGAAGTGGTGGTCTGTCAAGATCATACATGTTTTAAGAGTACATGTTTGTTATCTTTAGGCTTGAGTTCCCCAAGATATGTCTTAACTTGCTTTCAAAATGTGGGCCATTTTATGTCAAGAGGTGATAAGAGGACTTTCAATGGGTCCCCCTCAATGCATTGTACAACAAGCCATCACTTGCAACTCAAACTGGCAACCTCAGTCAATACACTGTTCATGATTCGCAAACATTCCCTTTCTTCTTTTGTTGTGTTAACATGTTTAAACCAGAATTCATGCAAGAGGTTGGAAATTATAAAGTGCAGGAGTGTTAAGAACATACTGTTTCTCCTCTCTAAAAGTCTGAACACCTCTAATTCTTAAATACATGATGTGAACCACTGCACGGCTTTCACACACAATGTAGAAAGAGGGAAAAAAAAAGCCTTGAAAAATCTGTCAACAACTTGTGAAGATAAGAGAGATTTTCACTAGCTAAAGACTGACGACAGATCTTCTCTGACAACTAGCATGGTCCTGTTGAGAAGTGGGACATAAGTAAGATGCTGATTAAGTTAACAACAAACCTGAATGATCGTTTGTGATGTTTCCATGTTGGACCTGTATCTTCTCCAGACGAACTGTCAGGTGATTCTGAAAGCAAAATGAAACATCACTATGAATTTAACATAAACGACATGAAATCAGATCCTTAATAATGCTGTGATCTATTTTATCCTAAGCAAATGACTTGTGCTCACAATTCAGTTTCTTAGCTGACTACATTTATTCTACTGCAGCAGCACCCCTGCTACAATGTGAATGACTCCTGAGGTAATGGCTACATTTTTGCTGCAGTCAGGAAGTAAAAATACAGAGCAGTATGAAACTGCAAACAGCCTGAGGATGGAAAAAAGTAGAAAGGCACAATGACAATTACAACTTCTGACAGGTAACAGTGCTACTGAAATTCTCATAATATATAAGCCATGAAAAACTCTCTTGCAAATACCTGATGGTTTATGATTGTTAACAGTCAATGTCTTTACCTTTCTTATAAGAGCCTTTCAATGCTACCAGAGTCTGAGCAACATCTTTCATCTCATTATCTGCAATTAAAAAAAACATAAATTATTAACTTAATCATTTTAACATGTTATGATAGTATGCCAGCTGTAAGAAGAATACATAATGAAAAACAGAAAAATAACTGATTACGTACACACAACATCTTGGGGGTGGATACACTGAAGAGAATAATAAAAACAAAACCAAAGTGGATTGTTGTTCTCTCTGTGTATTATCCAGTTGAATCTGATGCTGACGACACAATCAATAAGGGATACAAAATTTGAAATTCAACAGCTGCCTTTCAAGATCAGTGCTATTAGCTGGAAACAGATAAGAGGGAGGAGTAGTGATGTAAACGGCACATACTGAAAATATCCGAGGCTGGACAGGAGCTACATGAGTTACTACTGAATGAAACACTACTAGTATATCAAGATAATGAGGAGTGGTTCCTAATCTGGAGCTACATGAGATACTACTGAATGAAACACTACTAGTATATCTAGATAATGAACAGTGGTTCCCAATCTGGAGCTACGTGAGTTACCACTGAATGAAACACTACTAGTATATCAAGATAATGAACAGTGGTTCCCAATCTGGAGCTACATGAGTTACTACTGAATGAAACACTACTAGTAAATCAAGATAATGAACAGTGGCTCCCAATCTGGAGCTACATGAGTTACCACTGAATGAAACACTACTAGTATATCAAGATACTGTAAAGTTGGGAGTCTCATGACTATCATGATAGGGGGGAAGAAACTCACAGAAAATAGCTCAGAGTTTACATTTACTTTATATGGTGTTTGGATGGCAATTGCAAAATGAAACCAAAAATGTGAAGCAGAAAAGTACGTATGACTAAAACTGGTTAGAAATTGGGCTATGTATTGTGAAAAAAAACACAAAAAAACAGGATACCCACTTCACAGAACTGCTAAAAGACTAACTTTCAGAGAGACACACAATGACAAATAAGGCTGTTATTAAAAGAGATGCAAGTTTTGACAGTGCAGATTTTCTTTATAGGCCAGATTTCTATATAAATGCAAAAGACTATTGTCAGACAAAGCGACTGAAGATAAAAGCGATGAGGAATAAAAGGCCCATGCAACTAGCACAAGTATTCTTACAAAACAAATTTGGAATCTTAAGTTTGTTTTTTATACTGACCATAATCATCTCCTTTTCCGCATGTTTAACTATCACTATGATTTTTCGAGCTACCGATCAGATTAGAAGGGCTGAGCATGAGAGAAGGTAATGTTAGAAATTGTTTTGTATTCAAATCTGACAGCTTATTTCCTTTTGTTAGTATTTTTTTTTTTAAACATATCTGTCATTAATATTTGCTAGGGTGATCTTTTAAATTTTGAAACATTATACTAAGATTGTGAGTGGGTGGCTGGATAAGTGGGACTGGGATGATGAGAGAAAATGCTGGAAAAGATGTGTATTTAATGAACAATCCTACTACAACTACTACCTCTAGACTGTCACTGGTGGTAAAGCATGGGTATTTGAAAAACAGTTCTTGAAAATAAAAAGTTTTTTAGAAAAATACTGTTTCTGTGAATCTCGTTCTTTTCTCATACAATGATTAATATCCCATCTTCCATCACTTCCTTCCTCATCTTTCACATAAGAGCAACAACAGTGGTTCCCAATCTGGAGAAATGCTGGGTGCGGAAGGGAGTGAACTCCAAGGGGAATGTAGCAAATTAACATTAACAGGAGATACCGAAAGAGACTTATTTTTCAGTAAGACCAGCTGAATTATTTTAAGATAAAGTATAATATGGGATTGTTTGGTTGTGTGTAGGACAAGAGGGTCACCAACCAAGAAAGGTTGGAAATCCCTGGCCTACAGTGTAAGAGTTAAGAGCATAAACCTCCAAGCCAGTGACAGTAATTCTGGTGCAGTAGGTTACCATGGTATCATCAATATAAAGGCAACAAAGAAAAGGGAAGCCACTGCACAGACTCGAGCAGAGTTAAAGATCTTTACAAGAGATCAATGCAAAAGTGTTGAAATTTTATTATGGGGAAGAGAAGAAAAAAAAAAAAAAAACCAAAACCAAAGGAGAAAATAAGGAAGAGATATGCATGTGTGGCTTAAGAGGAAAAATTACTATTTCAAATGGATCAATGGCTGATTCTAAAAAAAGCTAACTCCTGGCTATATAAAGAAAACTTTGCAGTTGATGCAGTGTAGCAGTCTGCACAGCAACAAAGGTGGATGTTTACACAAAGAGCCTGCTCCAAGGGTACAGAAACAGAAGAGAAAACAAAGAGGATGTAAATCGATACTCAAATTTCAGATATGGAAACACATTTTGTTGTTTTTTTTACCCATTTCCTGCAAGCAGCACTTCACACATTACTGTCAGTGTTTTCTTTCAGTTTAATCTGCTGTTGTAAACAATTCTTTAAAAAAGGTAGCAATGGAAATGTCACTCACATTCATACCATCACTTAACTTGCCAGGAAATCAACTTACTAAAAAAAAAAGTCAGAAGTTCAAGGTGCTAATTTCCTCAATCCTGCTACCACAAACTTTTAACATTGATGATTTTTATTATTTTTTATTTTTTGGGAGGTGGGGTGTCTCTCTTTTTAAGGAGTATCTGCATTTCTTATACTTGTGTCTCTCCTTTGCAGTCTCACACTGCATTTCAAAAAAAAAAAAGAAATGAAAAAAGTTTTCTGTTATTTGAGGATATTTAAAAATCTAAGAGTTTTGAAAAAGAATAAAACCTCAGACCTTCCTTATGCACAGAGTGCCAATATTTCTGTGGGGCCACACTGAAATAGTTTGCAGCCCTCTCCTGTCTCTTCACTGTGTGAAGTGGCAACTTAATATATACATTTGACAGCAGCAAAATGAGTGGCCATAAATAAGCCTAGTCCTAAGAAACAATTATGAATCTCATTTCCCCTGAGTGGTTGCAAAGGGAGACCTGAAGCATTCCAATCATCCATAACATGATACAATTTGCATGAAGTGTAGACATAATAATATGAGATGTAGATACCGATTTTATCCTCACATAGATGATCATAACCCTGTAACTGTATCTGTTTTTGTTATTAGTTACAGCATTCTTACACAGAGATGATATTATGTCAGCTATCACCAACGGCAGCTGTTACATAAACACTATCTGTTTGGGTAAAAATGTCTTGCTCAAATAAACTGTATGGTTATAGGAAATCCAACAGGAAAACCAACTGTGTCTGTAGACACATCCCAGCCTGAGTTACTGCTATATCATAATCTAAATATCTCCCAGTTAAAACAGTAATCTTAAACACTAAACAGAGGAAACCAATATTAAAAAAAACAACCAAACAACTGTTGTGTCCTACAATGAGTTTGACCAGTGCCTTCTGCCTCGGCTTTTCTTTTGGAAGTTAAGTTAATATTTACAATGGTGAAATGATAATGAGTTTGACCGGTGTATTCTCCCTATGGCTTTTCTTTTGAAAGTTAAGTTAATATTTCCAATGCTCTGCCTTGACACTTCTGTTTTAAAACATGTTTTACTGAGGACAGGATAATAAAAAAATAAAACAACAAAGCTTTTCCCACTAAACTGAGCTCTATCACTTATTTAAAGATCAAAACATCCACACTCTTTGCAACCTTAACACTATCTCCTAAGGAAATGCATTATGCATTAATCTATACATGAAAGGCAGCTCTGACCCAACATTTTATGCAATGCTGTTTTGTTATGTTGCCAAGGGTTTCCATAAACACAAAAAAAGCTTTTCTTCCCGCCATTTCTGGAGAGCTTTAACCTCTAATGTTGATGGAAACACTAGCTGTTGGTAGAAGTGATGATCACACCATCAAAACGGTACATTAGTTCGTCTCTCTCTCACCCCCTCATTCCCGTCTCTTCTCTTCCCATAACGCCTAAGGCAAAGAATCCTTCTAACTTCCCTAGCCAATGCCATCGGTTCCCATAGCAACGTATATACAAACACCAGGCAGACATGTTGGCGGTGGATGGCTTCCCTGACAACGGTTCAATATATCAAGTTCCACTGTGGGAGGCATGGTCAGACCACCACACAGTGGCATTATTATATGAAACATCAAACAAGGTAAGGATGGTTGGCAATGGTCTGAAATCAAAGAAATTATTTTTTTTAAAAAAAGGCTTTTCTTCTCCTTTGCTTGACAGCCCTCTCCCAATCATAACATAAAGAATAATTAACGGGTGCTTTATGTTTAAGACATAAAATCAATACTCAATAACAATTTTTTTTTCTTTTTTTTTAAGGGGACACCTTCTGAAACCAGCACAAGGCAGTGCATTTAATCTTCACATCATACATCACAATTAAAATTGGGGATTGCAAGCCAGTGTGTTTTAACCAACTCATATCAACAACAAGCGCAATTCATTTATCCACTACAATTCAAATTTCCTCCCTGCCTAAGATGCAGTTCCGCTCCACATGAAAATGGATGGTCTCTTGAGACAAGGAAATCCCATTTTCATTTATTCTTGATGAGATTCCTAGGGATCACTGCTCATGTCTCACACTGTGTGTTACAGCAGTTTGAAAGTATAGTCAGATTTGGGGAAGGGGAGGGGAGAAGAGAAAAAGAGGTAAAAGACAGGAATAACTGACAATTCAGACGAGCTCAACTGAGCCAGGCTGGCTACTTTTGTTTTCTTACCATCAGTTCTGCCGTTAAACTATGGTTGGAGACAAGAACGGGTAATCAAATGGGCCTGGGATGGGGCCCAAGCGGTAACAGAATACAGACCAGGCAGGGTCCGAGTACGAAGGGAAAGAAAAGGGAAGACACCTCATTACAACATTTAAAGTCGATAGCTGCAGACCAAGCGTGGCCAGACAACTGGATTGCATGACAAAATGGATTAAGCACAAGCCGGCTGTTGTTTCTTTCCAGCTGATCAATACTGTGATAGGGAGAGACAAAACCTTAGCCCAGAGTCTGTCAATTGAGCAGTGGCTAATTAATTACAACCCAGCAAAATAAAAGAATCCAATCAATAAGACTTAATAAGCTTAAAACATTGCACAGCAAAGTGAGACTAAGGGCATTGGTACACTGCTAGTTAGCAGGAAGACAGAGGGAAGAAAAACGCGTAATTATCATATGTACTGTCTGTGGGAGGATTGTAACTAACCCCTTATCTCATAGCGTCTGTATAAAAGACTTGAATTTCAGCCACGGACTTTCTCCATGATGCTAAGTTAATAAGGAAACAGAAAACATGTGACTTTCCTATCACAGAATACGCGACTAAAAACAAACCTTCTGCAAGAATTTTAACTTGACAGAATACCGACACCCCTACTTCTTCCTCCTTTCTTAATTTTTGTACAAACAATTTAAGCCCTTTTAAGTACTCTTTAGTATCATAGTCTGCACCATACAACTTCCATTTCTACTGCCCCCAAACCACTGGCTGAATAGATCAGTTAATGTTTTTTTTATATGACAATAAGAGTGCACACAACACAACAATAGACAGTATGATCAGCTTGCAGTCCAGTCTGTGTGATACAATACTTGAGTTCTATTTCATAAATTACACAGTATGGGAAGGACAAAATAGTAAGGCAAGTCTGGAACATGAAATAACAAAATTCCCAGTCAATAAGAAAATCATTCTTTTGTAATGTTTGAAACGACCTTTCATGTTGAGGTAATAAGATGGCATACCCAAAAAACACTGCCTTCACAACTGACATTTAAGGATCATGGCAAGCACGTATTTGTTTCCTCTCTGCTTACTTCACACTCATTACTGCAGAAACGCATATGATTTGAAGCAGTTCAATCAATACACCCACTTCAGTAGTAATCTAAATGCTGCGCTTAATATCCAACTCATCCCCCCCNCCCACCCCGACATGCTTCACACTGTCAATAACAAACATAAAAAAAATTTCTATACGAGGTGGCGCACATTTAATTGCCTTGCTGCCAATGTGGAAGACAGCAACTAGCAATGACTTTAAAATGTATTTCATCTGTAGTAAGTAGAAGAGTGCATTATATGAGTGCGTATACTTATAAATTACATGGAATCTTTTAACCATGTATGGTATTGTAAAACAAGTTCTCCATGGGATCAAAGAGGGATATTATCCTGTTCATTTCAAGAAAATAATCTAAGTAGAAATTAATGACTTTATAAACCAATCTCAACAACACCTTCAATATTATTGTGATTTTCACAACTGTGTATGTTTTTATGCTTCTTCCTCTGTTATATCTTATAATCCCCAGATCCGCCATCACAAAATCAATTTGGTCACTTCAGCAGCACTTTTGTCGAACATTAAGGAGACTTGCATACAAGATAACACGTTAGACTGTTTTGTTTCTCTTTCAGCGGCACTCAAGTGTAACAACGCCATGACAACCACTATTGGTGGGCAGCGATGCATGCAACACCCATCCTGAAAGACGCGTAAGCAGAAATATAATTAAATATAAATGAGCCCCTTGAATTCACTTCATAAGAACATGACAGCAATACTTTGGGTAAAATGGATAGCTTTCATCCACTGAATAAGCTGGAGGGCCAATTGTGACATGTCAAAAGTTGGATCTGAATTCTTATCATCCATTTCAGACCTGTATTAGAACACCTACAGCATAAGACCTAATATTATTAGAGAAGCAATGCCAATGAGACATAGCTTTTGGGAAATTGTGTCACTATGGTTCAATGGTGGCTGAAAATGATACAACTGAATACAACAGACCAACTTCAGTGCACTTTTCATTACATCACATTTTCTTTTTTTTCAGAGGGCAGAACATTTTCGAAAGAAAGTTCAAAACTTAATTTGCACTGTTTAGTCACACACTTTATTTGAAGACAATTCTTTGATACTTCTTGCTATGGTATATCATTACACTGACTTTACTACAGTAAAAAACTTAACAGAATATTCTGCAATGAAATTCCTGTGAGACAGGGTCTCAAAAGGGAGTGGGTTAAGGTAGCTCGAAGAGTTTTGAAATCTAACCTAGACCTTCAACCACATGTTTTTTAAAGTATCCAAGAACATTTTCTTTATTTCTCTATACAAAATTCTTTACTGTGTTCATCTATGACAAAACTATATGCTCAAAACTGAATTTTAAATATCATATGCTAGCATCATCTTATGTACAACATACTCTAAAGGTAAAGTCTTTTAACTTCTGCTTTGTTGGAATTACTGCCACTTAAAAATCAGTGTGTTTCTAAAAGGTGTAATGAGAATAAAAACCCAGCTGAATGTAAAAGAAAAACAGAAGATACAGGTGAAAGGAGTATCGAAGCCTTTCTCACATTCACAAGAAGGGAAAGGACAGTCCAAACAAATAAAAACTCACAAAAAGTAACTTACCAACATCAAAAGATGTCTGTGCAAGTCGACGACTTAGAAAGGGAAATAGATCTGCAAGAGTACAAAAGAAATAATTCTATTAAATAGTATACATAATGTATCAATCCAATTTCTACTTCAAGAAATCAAAGTAATGAAAAACTTTCTCCTAGACTTAGCCAATAACATGACCAGAGAACATCTGCAATGTAGCAATAGCTACACAATTTCAACATGAAAAGGAATTATAACCACTCTCATATTAGGCAAGTCACAGATACTGCTTCATATATCTAACACAGTAACAAAAGAGCTTTGTTTTAACAAATGTGTGCAAATGGTACTTACGAGGAGAGACTGTATTTGGCACTGGTCTTTGGGTCAATGGAAGAACTGTGCGACCTCCACTGAAACACATGAATCAAATTATTTTCATAACACAAACTATGGAAATTTTACTAAACATACATCTAATGAAAAGTCAGACATTTCACACATGATAATTTCCTGAATTCAAGACATTGCATTGTGAGGACATTTGTTCATTTTCAATAACCCTGAGAAAATACTGTGAATCTTCCATGATGCTAGACTGAGACATAAGGACATGTAAACTGATGATTTAAAGTAATAGATGACTATGGACATTCTACAGCTCTTCAATAAATTACAGTTGGATCTCTTGATCTTAACCCTATGCTCACAAAACCTGCATTCTAGGTGGAATAAATTGGTTCCAAGTTTCCTATTGTCTCTGCCAGAATTTTTATACCAATAGCACATTAGCTCAAAATTACTGACGGTCTTCTAGAATGTGGGTTCAAAAGGTACAGCTTTTTAGCACACAGGGAGTAAATAAGGCTTACCCTGGAAGACTTTGATACTGCATGTAGTTCTGTGGTTGAGTGGAAGTCATCTGGAGCTGGTGGTATGGGTGGTATGGGGTTTTCCTTAAGGCTTGGAGCAAGTTGGGGCGGTAAGCAGGGTCTATGCACCATAGTGAACCTTTTCCAATACTCTGTGGAGGGACAAGTAACCAAGATGATCAACAAATCTACACTGACATCGTTCATTCAGAATGAGACAAAAAATTTGAAGTAAGTTTACTCATATTTAGTCATTGATGAAACTGCTATCTAGCATTCTTTTATATTGGGAGGTTTATTATTGTGAGTTAATAATAGCAGAAGATCACTTCTTGCAAATAGTTTTTCAATAATAATAAAATCATATTTATCTACATCAACAATCGTACACACTTGTGTCCACAGGTAATGTCAGAATATATTGCTCATGTTTTAACCAGTATGTAACTGTAAATATTATGCAATACAAACGCTGCCATTCTGCAAACAAAAAAGAAGCAAAGCAGTCACTTCAAATATCAACACTATAACCTAGCCATTTCTATAATTTCACTCAGCACATTATCATCATTTGAAATGAGAAAATTTAGTAAATGTTTAAAGGAGCTGTCTTATTTAGAGGATTAACAAAAGGTAAAACAATAGTTACAACTTATTGCATGTATTAAGTGATTTCACTGCAAACTGAGGACAGGTGAATGAAAACAAAAATGATAAAAACATTGAAATGTGATGGTGAACTGAACACTCTTCCCTACAAACTTCATAAAATGAACTTTCCAATCCATCAAGGCATCAGCTTCCTGCAGACAACCTCAAGATTACAATTACAACAAGAATATAGACAGCCCCTTATCACCATTAACCAATGCCCGTTCTCCAAAGCAGTTCCATTAGAGCAAACCCCTTCCTCTTTATATTGAATAGGGACTGAATTTTATGTCCAATTCAGCACTATGATTGCCAAATTTACAGGCTTGAGTTTACTGAGGTAATAGCCGATGACAAAAGCAATCGTCAAATAAACTCAAAACCACAGGTAGCTGCACAGTGATTTATGTGGGAAGCTTTTTGTGAGTCACACCACTCATATATGCTTAGCAAAATCTTCACAAACCTATCTGCAAGTCCAATAAAATGCAGCCTTCATTTCTCATCTGACCAATATACATGAAGCTGGAAAACATGTGGGTGCCATGATAAATTACAAAGTTGAATAACACAACAATTAAGGGCACTTATGCCCTGTAATAAATGTATTTCTTTGATAAACCCATGTGATACCAATGTCAGATTCCACTCCCTTCTAACTTAATTTAGTTCTAATGAATGTCTGATGTTTATATAATCACTTTAATTAAACATAAACATTGCTAATGAGATAAATCATTAGATTTCTACTGGTTCTTTATTATGAAGTTATGTTACTGTACAACTGATAATCATTGATTTTATAATTCATCATTCAAACTTCCAGTCAAACAAAGGAAACATTTTTAACTGATTTCATGATAATTCTGAATAAACACAAAAAACAGTAGTGCTTTCACATCCGATAATCCTCTTACTTTTAACTTCTCACACAACCACACCCACATATTTCTGATCTCCTCAAGCCAGCTTGCTCCCCCACCCTCCCTCTGTTCTTTTTTCCTTATACACTACATGCATCTTGCCTTCTCTTTTTTGTCCCTCTCTATCAGTACTATCATTTATTTCACCACTCATAAACAAGGACTTCCCTTCCTAACCCCTCCACCCCTGACCTCCCTCTCCATAATTCTTTCTAATCAGGCTAAAAGGAAAGACAGATGAGCAAACATTTCTTCAGGAAGTCAAACACTGACACAGTGAAAGAGGAAATGCGAGGGGGTCAGCTGAATGACTGATAGGTGTCTTAAGGGGATTAGGCAGGGTCATGTATTGGCAGGGGCTGGGTACAAATCCACCGCGGTCAATACACTACAGTTTCTGGTTCAGATAACTTATCACCTGTGTACAAGGGAGGGGAAAAGAACCATTAGTATGAATAAAGCAACAAGATATGGAAAAATTAGTACAAGATGCCCTGGCCTTCAGTATCCTTCATTTTAAATGTGTCCATTCAGCCATTCTCCTACAAATTATCACTGCCAGTACATAATATTAGACCTATTAATGAGAGGATAATGAAAAGAAAAGAACCTGTACTCAGATAGTGTACTTATCTTTGCCTCACTATTTCTTTTCTTTCACAAACAAACAACAATGAAACACAACAATAGCCTGACGATTATTTAGTTTGTACTCATGATGCCTTTAGTAATCAATCATATTTACAAAAACCGACAATGAATGATGGTGGCTATTTATTCTGTATACCTGTCTTTATTTCACTATATCAGCAACTGACAGTCATGATGTGTGGTAGTGGAAAGGAATTGGGATTTGAAAGACCACAGTAAAAGCTGCTTGTTGAAGAACCATGATTTGAATTGAAAGTTGAACCTTTACATAAAATTATGAAAAAAAAACACCAAAACACAAAACTTTCTGCCTGCGAGTATTTAAAGATAACAATAGCAACAGGTTTTTGCTCAGCATTCAACTTGGCTGGTGAACACGACTACATTGCGAAGCTTAGAATGATGCGATCCATCCACAACATTTATTCTGGTCAAGCATTTTGAGACAAGCTTTGGTGACTCCTTTAAGGTCAAAAAGAGGTTACAAGGGACTCTGTCATAAGATGTTCCAGATTTCTGTCCCTTTCTCTGTTTCAATCTTTAATACAGTGCGCTTCAAACCAAAAATGACATCTACCACTCTGACAAATCTAAGGCTGAACATGGTAAGGTGAGTTCACTGTGACTGCTACAAACTTACCTGTCCCTTGTCTTTTTCAACCTTCTTGAAACACTTGTTGAGACTGAGGTTATGCCTTACAGAGTTCTTCCACCCTGTAGGTGCATTCTGGAAGTATGGAAACTGAGTAAGGATCCAGTTATAGATGTCCTTAACTGGAAGCCTCTTCTGAGGTGAAGCTTCCACTGCCATGAAGATGAGACATGAGAATGAGTATGGAGGTTTGCTATTGACATGCTTCTGTGGAAGATATGGGAGATGGGGAGGCTGTCCAGCTGCAGCTTGCAAAAGATTAATGTCTGGTTTAACATCTTCGTTTTCTTTCTGTTCTTCGTTGTCATCGTCGTCCTTATCAAGCTTCTCCCCTCCTATATTTTTTAGCAGGTCTTCATTCTGAAGCCACTCTAATGAGCGTAGATCATCGTCAAAGTCATCACTATCACGACGATCCATGCGCAGTGATGCAAAGCAGCTGTTTGACAGATGGTCACCATATAAGCTGTCGTCGTCGTCTTCAGAATTGTCCCCCCCGTTGAGGTTTATATCCACTTCTCCGTGCAGGGCTTTGTACAGCTGGCTGTCAGGGAAGCTCTGACTCAAGCTTGTGAACAGCCTGGCCCGCATGGAGGCATCACTCTCCTCAGGGAGCTTGCAGCTGGACTCCATACTGGGAATGGTGTCTTCACAACCTGAAATATAAATTGCAGTAAAATTACTGTCAGAGTAAGAAATATTGCCAAACACAATTTATGGAAGTGATGCACAAAAAAAAACTCGGCACCCTGGGCTAAATCGGACTCTCACAGGCATTATAAAAGATCAAATCCCAACTAAACAAAGTTGCCTTCATTTAAATAATTGACAGAATTATTCCTAATCTGTGACAGCAAATAGGTATAATCAAATTTATCTTTTAAGTGGGAGACTCTGTTGATATTGTCTGCATGCATGTTTTTTTTGTGTTTTTTTTTCAGTTTTAATGTACAGCAATTACCAGTCCATGATTCACAAACTGAATCCAAACATGACAAGGTCAACAGACACTGTCACATTCTCCCCAACTATGTGTTATTCTTGTGTAAACAGATAATCATTTCCAATACAAGAAGCTAGATGAGATTTGGTAGGGATCACATTGTCAGAAAACCCCAGAAGGAGTTTCAAAAATTTAAAACAGCTTCTCGTCCCCCAGCACTTGACTACAATGACTACGCTACACCCTTTCCCTTTTCAAGAATGCCACTTTCACACAACATATAATTTATTCAGTGGTTTAGTTTACTAGCCAAGTCCAAAGATTCGTGACTGAAAAGTGTATTTGTTGAAGGGGCACCTGTTTCTGGTATGTCTATGAGGCTGGGACTGTGTATGTTTTGTAATTAATCAATCAATAGACATGGCTACTGCAATCAATGTGGACAGATTGGAGATTTCCTGTAATGCAAGACTATTTTGATGGTGGTTATCTTTTGAAGATTTTTTTGTTGAACTGCTCTCCATGTGAGGGTTTCATGTTTGTGGGTCTGTGATACACTATCACTTCAGCAATCAGTTACTCTGAATTTGATCTAACTGGTTTCAGAGAGATGATCATACTTTTACCTATCTCTATCTAGATCAGTACCACAAGACAGGTGCACGTTTCAAACTAGTGACTGTTTATGTGCTACAATAGCTAAGAGGCTTTCTGACCTATTTCAAGGGTCATAACACACTAATGGCTAGAGGACTACTTCAGGTCACTGAGTCCCGTGACATACTGTCACATTATTACAGTGGCAGCTGTGGGAAATGGGACACGTGGCATTGGTTATTCTTAGGGACTCTGGCTTATGAGAAGCAATAACTCAATCCCTGATCATAAAGCATAGAAATGGGAATGTCTTATGCAAATGAGAAAAGGGGGTGGGAAGGAAGAGGAGAGAATGAGCAGAAGAGAGACCGCGAAGAAGTTGGTGAAAGATGTATGTGATCATAAAAGTATTTGGTGACAGTGTTGTGATGCATTCTAGCTCTTTAGATGTCCTCCAGCTTAAAAGAGACATTCTTGTGTATGTTCCTTTCTCAGTTTCTGTGTGAACACAGTTGGCACCCACCATGGCCTTGAACTGACCATCTACTGAGCTGTTGAGGACATAAAAGTACAGTGGGACCTCGCATACTTGGAAGCCCCGCTAGATCAGTTATTTTACATTTGCGACTAAATTCATACCAAATAAGGATCATGGAACAAGAGGATACCATATGTGTTTGTAGGTTTCTTTTCTCTCCTCTAAGTTGAGGCTACATTGTGTCAGTAATTTCTCCAGATTAGGCGATTGTGCACTTTACCTTTTAAATTTCAAAATGTGTCCTAAAATTTAAGTGGACCCATGCCTATCCCCTGTTATTTTCTATGCAGAAACTGAAAAGAATTTGATGAAACTCTAAAATCCACATCAAAATGTACAAATCGCCCATTCAAATTTGTGATAAGGGAGGGAATGCCACACCAAATGTCATATTATAAAGATGTGTTGCTGTTTTGTGTGAATGTATGATGCATTTATTACATTTCTGACTTTTTCAAGAATTCAAAGGATAATCTTATGGCTTCTATGCATATATTTTCTTCTTCTAATTTTTTTTTCTGTCTTTGGCTTCTTAGCAATGATCTTCTACCCAACCGAGCAAATTTCAATATTTTATGTCTCGAATATACAGAGAACATGAATGCCCACTTTATTTCAAGACAAGAGGAATAGATCTATATGCCTGAGGCAACAGACTGTTATGGCAACAGTAACAACAACTCCCTGTGGTCCTGACTGTATATTTAAACTAAGCAAGATGCTTCAAGAGGTGCATTCACTGGCAAAAAGGTCACAATCAATAAGCAGTGCTTTAATGATGTGCTTTGTTTTTCACATCAGTAACACAGCCTTATGCTGTAGATTCCTAAATAGGAGTAATTTCCCTACAACTGCCTACCAGCGATGAAAATAACACTTCTTTGTGGCAACCTGAATAAGTCATGTGAAATATGCCCAGTCTGCCACTGCCAGAGCAAAGTCATTCCACCTTCCTTCCTCCCAAACATGACATGCCCAGACTGTCAGAGCCAAATCATTTCTTCCCCCCTCCCCTCCCCCAATGATAACGTATGTTTATGAACGACGTAATATCCCCAAGGTGATAAAAGCAGAACTGGTAAAAATACCATTAATGTTCACAGGTTTCATAAGCCAGTTCTTGATTCATTTTATGCCTCACACTTTCAGCCCAGCACCCCCCCCCCCCCCCCCCCCCCAATANCCCGCTCCAATACAAAAACAAAAGACAGAGAGAGAGAGATCATAAACCGATACTTGATACTGATAAACCAAGGTCATATGAGTTAATAGATATCCTCCTTATCCTTGTTTAGGACTGCAGAAGGCAAAGCGTCATAAACTTCGAATTTGTCACGCCAGGCTTCTGTAAACTTAACAAATGGAAGTAAACCTTGGCCTTAAGGCGAATCCGTATCATAACCTTATTCATTAGATGAGGACGTTAACGGCGGTCTTTCCCCATTAACAGTACTCAACAGCAGCTGCCGTGCCCAAACTAATGATGAGGAGGCTCAGGTGCCGTATGCAGAAAAGGAAAATCTATACATGATTCAACTTGAGACACTTAGCGCAAAGGCGGAAGAGGCTACTGTAAACACGGCTACAACAACAGCCGCAAAGAGTTACTACTCTTTCCCTCTTCCGCATCCCCCACACATGCTTGCATCAGGCAGCCAATCGCCAGGCCGGTTTCAGCCGTTGCCAAGACAACAGTATACAAGCCCCTCTGCGCTAAATAGGACGGATAAAAGTTCAGGGGTCGCCGCCCTAAATCAGGGATATTCAGATGTTTCGTTTACATAGCCGTCTACGCACAACCTGTTGCTACTGCAGCCCAGTCTTACGGACTGTGTTACGCTAACCTGCTTGCCATCTTGCTATAATGTCCCAACATGGCCTGAGAAGGGGAAAGCGCAGCGGGATTCCCTGTACCATTATTGTTCAAAAGAGGTGGTGTATGACTTCGGTGATTTTGAAACATTTGCAAGCGTTTCATGTGGGCCACGAGTCGCATGTGTGTGTGAGATGTATGAGGAAGGGGCAAAAGGAGGGGGGAGGGGAAGAGGGAGAAGACAGAGAGAAAGAGAAAGAGTGAGAGAGATCAAAACTAGTTTTAGGGTCACTAATAACAGCAACTT
>JAWQUT010000501.1:390030-406131 GCA_033807755.1 Ellobium chinense
GGGCATTTTGGAGAGGGGGAGAGGAGAGCGACATGGACGATGCACTGTAGTCACAGCTCTGCTTGTCGCATACTTTGAATGTACAGGATATCATTCTCTCTAGTTTTGGATAATCGCTTGCTCTGCACTTTCTCAGTCTTTCGTATGCAGTTTTATTGAGGTGGTAATTTGCTGGCAACTGGTGATAATAGTGTGGTTGTGAAGCTGAAGAAGGAGGAATAGATGGAGAGGAAGAAAAAGATGTGATAGTAGTGGTGATGATGGTGATGGTGATAGTGCCATACTTTAACTACAGGCTACGCAATTCCATTCCACGCTTGCCTTTGCCTATCGATTTTACCCTCATCCCTTCAGAATGACAATTTCCCACCACCTGTTGCTCTCAACGTTTCACTACACTACATAAGTCATAGCGTGCTACTCATTTTGCACTTGGTCCATGTCTACACCTTGAACCTTAGACTATATTAAAATAATGCGTTTGTGGCTTCCTACACCTATAAGTATAAGCATGGCCACAAACATTTCACTGCTCTTGGAGTGGGGCCGGGGATTTGAGAGGTGGGAAGAGGGAGAAGCGAAAATGTGTATGCTCGAGAACACCATTACGTTTGCTAAATTTAGCATTGAGACTCTCAATTTTTTGTTTTTAAATAGCAACAAGGGGTGACACAAGAATAATAACAAGAAGTAGACAAAATACTGAAATACTTGTTTAATCGAGCGCCTACATATTCCTCTCTTCCCCGAAAATCCATCCAAGAGAAATGAAATTCTTGACCATGTTTGTAGCTGTAAGCAGTCACAAACACATTGTATTGGTATGAGATACTATTCTGCCTGGCAATTAGTTCTTCCTAGCATAGCGAAAAAAGTAACACTAGGTCTAGTTGTTCTAGGACAAACAGTAGGAGGTTTTTTTTTTTGAGCACTATTATTAATATTATGCAACTGGATCTGCCTGACATTACTGTACCTCAATAGTCAAACTTCATTAATAGTCTATGTCTTATGTGTGCAGTTAAAGTACGCGTAATTAAAAAAAGTCCAAATGACAGAAAATAATGAATTCGTTTATAAATGCAAATCCATACTTCTTTAAGAAAGTCAAAATGTCCAAAAAAAAAAAAATATTTGGAGATTATCCAGGGCCCACTGCATTTCAGCAAGTCCTTTTCAAAAATTAATTCTGAATTTAACCTCGCCAACGGATTTCACTTTAAGCAATACTTTTTGAAGTTACACCTGTCTCTGGTAATGCCCTGACTACTTGTCTTGTAGCCTGGTAAGAGTAGTCTAGTGTTCATCCTTGTTAGAACTCTTAGCCATAGCTCCATGTACATGCACCAAGGTTAACCTGGATGATCACCTCAGAGTTTTACTGTATCCCTCTCCTCGCTCATTCTATCAACACCTCTGCCGTGCTGTAAATTTCCCAGTGCTTCCTATTGATTCAACAATGCACTACACACACTCGTTTCACCTCGCCACAGATATAGAAAACAGTTTATTCGATGCAAAGGTTCAGTTTATTTATATATATCAACATATGGAGTAGTGGTATGTACAATATAATTACAATGAATTTACAGCCCCAGGAATGCAAATTCTTTGAAACATACTGTGATCTTGGAATAAGCAAAATCAGAGGAGAAATCAGAATTCATAACTTGATGATCAAATCTTTCCTTACAAGCCAGTAAGATGGGGTGGGTAGGAAGAGTAGAGAGAGAGAGAGAAAAAAAAAGAGAGAGATAGAGAACATGGATGGAATGTGGGCTAAGCACAATTTTTGGATCACATCAGCCAAATGTCAGAGAAGGAAAAAAAAACCACAAATAAAAACAGGGAAGAAAGCTCAAGAAGAAAGAAAGTGGAGGACACAGCCACTGTACCAGGGACACAGCCAGTTATTCTGCCATAATCTTGTAACCATCATTCAAATGCACATTCACACCTAAAATGTATAGCAAGTATAAATAACAAACAATTAAATATTTTTCTTTTTAAGTAAATACCTGTAAGATATTTAACACAGTAGAACACAGTAGGGCTCAATACCTTTGGTTATGGTTACTAGACACTGTAGTAAGTTACTGGGTAGTATTACGTCCATTCATACTTTCATTCAGTGCTGTGGTACTAACCATCGCTTTAATCACACTGTTATGAAACAGCTTCCTTGGTTTGATATAATTCGACACACAAAGGACAGCTTTGCAGAGCAAATGGCTGTCTAGCATAGTGGCTTCAGAGGTAGAGAAAAAGGTCAAGAGTGAATAGGAGACGGAATGCAGAAAGATGTATCAGAAATTACACACTGGGTACAATATCTGTCCTCAACTTGCAAGAGGGATAAACAATAACAACGGAGGGATATACATGGTGTCATAAAATTTACAGTGAATTACACTGTGATTAGATTTCATTTGAAGTCAACAACTATCGCTTGGTGGATATTGCAATTTTCCCATGTACAATCCAAACAACACAACACCAATTCATGAAAGTCAATATCAACATTATGCATACTGGCACTGAAAAATGGGATAATCCTGGTATTTACATTGCAAGTAAGGCTCATCATGTAAAATTCCAGAATTGAAACGGCAAAATGGTTAAAAAATAAATCAAGGTTTATGAGCAATATAATGCAGTACTCATAATCAGTTTCATAAAAACATCTGCATATGTAGTTAAAATCCTGCACAGCAGCTATGAGAAAAGTGGGCCATGTCTGGCAAGTGCAGCTGCTGCATAGCATGCAAAGTCCTTGACACCTTGAATGTCATAGTCACAATTTTGCATCCAATTTTAGTGTTACTTTATTCTCAGCATACATCTGTAGCAAACTGATGACTAAGATAGACCACGAATTTAAATCATCTGGCACAGAAAACATGCTTAACTTGACAAGGCTGTGGTACACAATGTGTTAATGTCTTTGTGCCACTTGGACTTTGTATACTATGTTGATGCTGCACTACTGGACATGATCCATAGCATTGGTTTTCCTGGTTTACAGGGCAAGCTCATAGAGCGCATGTGAAGGAAAAACAAGAGACTCCTAGCACAGCATATTATGCATGAAAGACTGATTTGGGCATATTAGCACATACTCTCAGGACTCTTGTTATGAATGAACAGAACTCTGTACTATGACAAACAGCATTTCCAAATTTAAAATGTACTGGATGGCAACTTTGAGAGAACATGTTACTGATTATATAATATGTGCACAACAAGTAAAAGTGACAATAAAAGCTGTTGATGCTAGTTTGCTGCGATAGACTAATATCCAGAAACCAAGCATAAATGTACTATAAAATCTTAAAACTGTACACAATCTACATTTTATATAAAACACATTTCATTGCTAGAAAGACATATTTGGGCAAATGACAATACAGCCACACTAGTCACAACGTCATGATGGCCCCACCAAGGTTACAGAAAACAAAAACTATGCAGAATGCAGGCTTGCATAACTGCACAAGGAACAATGATAATGGCCAAGTGATGATGCACTAGTATATGTATGTGGCATGCCTGATGGTTTAGTTTCAATATCACATGACACACTAGAACAGAGATCAGTGCAACCTTAGGACAAGCAGGTTGACACTTAATGCTACTAATATCCTGGAGAGATAAGAATTCTCCACCAGGACCATCAGGTTTGACTGACAAAAACCACAATGGTTTTTTTTTTTCACAGTTTCAACGTCAACAAAACTGTAACACTTTGGAAAGAGTCTGTGAACCTCTTTCTGGCTGATGGCCGAAGCCTCCCTGATTACTTAAGTACCGGTATGAGGGCAAAGCATCTGCCTCAGTTTAAGAAAACATTTCACAATGGTGAAATACATCACAAGAAGATGGCTGGCAGCCTACTTCTACCTATGAAGTGAATCATTTTGCTGGTGTTATGCAACAATAGTGCAGTATGTAATAAGTTAACAGATGGTTACACCACAGCATTACTGTTGCAAAACACCAACAGCTCTTCTCTCAGACCACTTAGCAGCTGCAGTGCACAGCTCATCCCCACTCTGGAAACCTGTCAATTCAGGTTAAAATTGGAAGCTCTGAATTGTGGAGACAGGGCAGAGATAAGCTGTGCTTTGAGTGTGTTACTCCTTTCTCTGCAAGATATCAGATCTCACATTGAGGAGAGCTAACGAATCTGAAAGCCTCTTCCAATCATGTCCTCCTTCTCCAAGGTGAGGGTAGACTTTCCAATGTAGCGCCCCTGTCCTGAGATCTCCACCACAATGGCTTTCTTCCCAGCCAGTTCAGTTTCCCTGATTGGACAACCTGTGAACTCTGATCCAGTGACGCCACATCTGAATGTGTGTTTCTGGCCCAGGCCAAGAAGACCTCTGTGGTACATCAAAGCAATTCTGGCAGTGGTCCCAGATCCACATGGAGATCGGTCAGTCTGTGAATATAAATAATGTACACATCTGTCATGAAATGGACAAAGAAAAACTATGATCATGCATCTACTGCATAATTAACTGTGAGTCATGACTGATGAAGATGCAAAGATGATGAGAATGGCCCTTATGAGTGAAATTATTTCGACCCACCACTTCAAAACATCAGATCAACATTCCACATCCACCTTTGCTTTACCTCATCATTTCCCCAGAGATTTTGGCCCTTAACAATTTTAGCTTGCTAGTGCTAACATCAGATAAACTTACCGCTCCATCAGCGAATATGCAGACATTGGTTGAAGCTGGCGAAGCTTTCGATGTTCTTGAATCCACAATCATGGTACCATAATAAAATGCTGTGGTGTGTGGGTGAGAAATAGGGATGGTTGCCATGGCTGCAGCTGTTGAACAAAATAAAATGGAAATTTTACATTATATATATGGTATAAAGGTTCAGATTATACAAATCTTCATATTAAATGCTTGGTAGAATTACACTGGCATTATCAACCTTTGAGTATTGTGCTGTCCAGCACCTTCCTCTTAAAGACTGAACATTTTCACACCCCAACACATTTTCTCAGGTTGTTTTTCAGAGCCTGACTGCACAATCTATTTTCCTGTCATCCCAGTAACAAAATCACAACAACCCTCCACTTCCAGCTTGGGAACATATTTTCTTCTCTTGTAACTTCTACATGACTAGAGACTACCAGGACAAACCCAGACTGTGCTATGACATAACCCAGTGAAAATTGAAGACGTGTCTACACATTTACTGAGCATTACCCACGGACTAACAACATACTATGATGTTATCTTCCTCACACCTGGCTGAGTATTAATGAAGTATTAAGCCAACCAGTATGTTCACTGGGCTAGTCCAACTTTCTTCTGCCTTATGTCACAGACTGTTTGGGGAAGCGTAGATGGGTGTAACACAACAATACCATGTCATTTGAAAATGGACCAATATTAAGTGACCTAACTGTGCCTCATTAACTATTTATTTTGCAAAAGCTCACCTTTGATTGCTCTGCCTGCCCTGATAAGATCTTGTCCAGAGACAGTACTGAAGTCAATGTCAACATCGCTTGCTGTCACAAAGGCATAGAACGATCCTCCATAGGAGACATCAATTGTGATTTTACCAAATCCCTCCACATCAACTTCTACATCTGTAAACAAGATAAACAGAAATGTTACTGTTTGAAAAATTGCAAGTGAGATGTGCCATATTTCCAGTTAAGAGCCTAGCTCAAACTCGCTGGCAGATTTACAATCATGTAGTCTGTATGAGATCAATAGAAAGCCCTCATATAGCTAAAGGTTTTATAATATTAGAGCCTTTGTCAAGACCTTAGGCTCACAGCATGAAAACACCAGTGTTTCTTTATAATACTTTTGCCATCATCAACTATCAGTAAAAAAGAATTTGAACTGTAAGTAAGTATTTAAAGTGAATATTTATTGGAATATAACAAATGCAAAGATGTTAAAGTCATCAACATTTAATTTGCATTTCACGGAGAATAGGTGCGTTCTGCTATGCAAGAAATGGCTTACTAAAATCAGAACTAAACGACACCAAAACTTGTGTGCACTGACCTGTGGCAACAACAAATGCTGGAACGCTCTCAAATCGTGTGCGGCCTGATTTGACTGTGTCACCGTGGGAGACTTGAACAAAGGCTTTAACCAGTCCACATGGTGCTTGAATGTTGACTTGTGTCTCGGGAGCTGTGATTCGACGACGGACGAGACCCTAGATATGGAATAAAAAGACCATACCATCATCATCATCATCCTCCATCAGACTGTCCTCTTCAGACGGTCCTTTCATTCTTCCAGATCCTCATCTGGGTCATCATAGTCAACCTGGCAAATATTAGAGCTTTTACACATATGCAAATACAAAAGACTAGCACTACATTATCATGAAAGCACCACCCCTCACTTGACCTATGCCTACAGATCTGAATCCATAATTTCAGCTTTGGCCAAATTCATACAAACGCCACACTTAGGGCTTCTCAACCAATCCTTGTATATTAGAAACAAACTTATGAAATGATTTACTTTGAAACATCATGGTTGGCTTCCCTAAATATGGGTTATCTTTCTTGGCCATGCCACCACCACCAAATCATCACAAGTAACCTACCACTATTACTGCTAACAGAGATAAGCATCAGTCTTTACTTACCCTGTCCAATGCATAGCGTGCCAGTGAAATAGTGGCATGACCACACATGGTAGCATAGAACTGGTTGTCCATAAAGATAGCACCAACATCAGCCTCTGGATTGTCGGGGGCAACAAGCAAAACACCATACATGTCCTGATGTCCGTGGGGTTCATGGATAACAAGCTTTCTGTAATCGTCGTAACTGTAAGGATAACAAAAGAAAAAAGGAAAATATATTAATGCATAATATGTAACTGACAACATGAACATACAAATTGCAACACTATGTATTCAAGTTCAAGTAAAAATGTTTTGTAATAAAAGAGGTACATCAAAATAAATATACTGATATTGGAACTAATCACTTTATCAGATTAGGTAATACATTTAAGTGAGGCCCATTTCGATTTAGACATTGATGGAGTAAATGAATGATCAAAAGCTTCGTAAAAACAGTGAAAGTAATGTCAACACTTTGTGTACCAAAGCCTTTTCAAGTTAATTCCCCTTTCAGGCCTAATGTCTTTCTTATGATGTAAATTTGTGATATAGCTTAGATGCATTGTTGTAATGCTGGTATAACAAGATAAGTAAAATTGGATGCAATGTTGCGACTGTGGCCCATAGAGTGTTCTACTGCACAAGATAGTATGCATGTCTTACTTTTTCTTCAAGTCTTCTACTTTGGCTTTGATGTTCTCTCCTTGTGGAACTGGGAATCCAGCCTCAATGATGCGTACTGGCATTCCTCCTGTGTGCATTTCAGTGGTGCTAATGTTAACATCAGACTGGTAGGGGCTGCTAAGAAGCACCTCATTAGTGCCAGGGGCCATGCTGAGTTTGTCCAGAGGGGGTAGGAGCTTTTCTGTTGGAATGGACAGTAGAGGACTTTGTTAACATACGTCATACATAATGTCGACATGTTAATAGCATTTCTTGAAATGAAATCTGGTGCATGCACATATTAATCATATTTTAAAATGACATTGTTACTTAGAAACAATTCCTATAGCTCTGCTGAGTATTTCTAATATGTCAGTAATATCTAATCTGGGGTTAGGATAAATATGATTATGATCTGTACCTCTGTCATATCATGCACTTAGATGGACAGTGGGGATGGAGAGACTATACTATGGGTGTAAAGGTGCTGCTGCCTCCAAGACTAACCACCAACACTCAAAGCTTTTTTCACCTCATCATAATAGTAATACTATTGTAATGCAAAGAAAATGAAAAATAAATTTGCGAATATATTGAGGTACGATATAAACTACTGACCCCCCTAATTTTTTGGGGGGTGTGTGCCCAAAAGTAGGTCAGTGGGTAATGGGGTTTCCACGTGGAACCCTGTCGCAGTTTCACATGTTGTAGTGAACTAGATCATTTTGGTCATGGGGTTTTCATGTGCCGTGTTGTGGGATTATGGTGGGTGATTTGTAGATCTCTCCATAACAAACATGCTGCTGATAGTTGTGCTGCCAGGTAAGAGCTTTGGTTTGCGTTTTCACACCAGACTTACCATCGCCATAAGGTTTGGTCTTGCAATGACAAGTAACCAGATCTAGGCAGTGAATGCATGTTGTTGAAAACAGACAGTCAGCGCCGCTGTTGAACTCCGTTCCCATTGTGAAATTGCGAGCTACTTCCAAAGCATCCATTGTTAAATTTTGTGTTAATGTAGAATGTTCTAGAAATCTTATCGCTTCAACACAATAACTTCTTTTCTGCCTCAACGAACAAACTTCCCCCAGCAAAACACAGTAGTCAACTGCTCTAACGAACGCATTTCGAGGGCGTTTTTATAGCTCTCGCGAGTTGCTTGTTGACGTAAAGAAACCAGTTCCATCCGGCCAGATCTAGACTATTCCGATCTGCACCAGTCACGAACCCTCCTGCCTGGGGCCAGCCCTAGCCATTGATCTTAGCGCGGAGTTGGGTACCTGGCAAAGCTGCGGCGGGCGCAACCAATGTTGGGATGATGAAATAAACGTCTCCAATGAACAAATCAAATTTCTGGGGGTACACAGACTGCATTTTGTGCAGAAGATGATGAAATTCAACAGAAAGTTTGTACAAAAAAGGATTTTAAGCACTGTGTAAATATTTGATGGCTACTCCCAGCGTTAGCCAACACAAACATGCTGCATTCTGTCTCCTTTCCACTGTCTGCTCTTTTCTGTCTTGTTTTTCAGTGAAGGTTCGTTCGTTTGTTTTTCAGTTAAATAGGTAGCCTAAGTAGGGAACTTTTCAGTGAACCTCTTCATTTATTTCACACTAATTTTCCTAGCTCTTAGAGGTGATTCCGCTGATCGATTTGCAGATTTGATCTGCTGGAGTTCCACACTTCTCCTTTTACGATATTATTCAGAATACGTAGACCAGATTACAGCAGATGCAGGGCAACCCCACCTTTAATCACAGAGCATTTGAAATTAAGCATGATTTATAATTTTTGATTGGACTATTCCCCGATGTATTATAATTCGCTCTGAAAGGAGAATCGACCTAGTAGGTCTCCGAAAAGGGTAACGCTCTGCGGAACAGTAAGTAGCAAAGGTATTGTTACAAGTACACCGACTCAAAACCGAGTTTACCCTATGGGTTATAAGCTTACTAAAACACTCGTGTCATGTTGCATGCCAGTTAGACTAATCAGATCAATCGTATTAGCTTGACTTTAACAGGCATTTCGCTGAGATATTGAGATTATGTGTAAAGTCAGCAGCTCACATCACCATAGCTGCATGCATTTATTCGTAGGGGATAGGGCCTTGTGTGGGGAAGGAATGCATCTCACAGTGAGTTGATTTGTTGTTGCTGTTGGGCACGCTTGAATCTTCATTAGCCCATCAGTAATTTATTCCTCACAAGCTGCGCTAACTGGTTGGAGGAAGCACACGTGAGGTTGCCCAACTTGTCATGATATTGAAGTCGATTTTGCACCCAAGTATCCCATGCGCTGTGACTTTTTACAAACAAACGCGCTTGTCCTAACCTCATTGATTTCTTAACTTAACTTCTTTGACAAATTGGGGTTCCTTCACATCTGTGGAGTTGCTATTTTTATCGGCATTTCCTTGTTCGTCTTGCAACCTGTCAGTCACTTTTTTAAACAAAAAATTCGTTCAGTTTCCACTTTATTTCGCTAACCCAGTTAGTTGAGCCACCCAGCTGACTAATGTTTCGCTTGCCAGTTTGGCAGCTCCGAGTTTCTGTTTCGCTTCAGCGCTGGGCGTATGCAGATATTTTTCTGTGAACATGAATACTGATATCTGGAATATCGTGGATCGAAACATCGATATGTGTTGTCATAAACATAATCGTGAGAAACGTTGAGTTTACAGCAATAACTAAGCGAAGTGAAGGGGGAGGGAGGGGAGACGGGACTGAGTTTTGAGTTTTGGGACCCAGGGACTGCAAAAACAAAGGGGGGGGGGAGGGGCTGCAGCGTTAGGGAAGAAGGAAGTTGTACAATAGAGATCGGCTGAACGTACCAGGCCAATTGATTTTTATTACAATAATTTGGAGTAAAAGGAGGTTTCTGTCAGCTTTCCATTAAGAAGAAGCAATAAATCTGACGCTTAGGCACGCTGAAATAAGAAAAATGTAGGGCTATACAGCAAACAAATATTTCAATGATAGCAGTGCAGTAGATAAACGGAAGTGCTTGGTTAATGAGTTGACTCGCCAGTGCGATTAATGACAGAATTTCAGTGCACTAGTATAATAATTGTGTAATTATTATCACAGAGTAGATGATTAGATCATCACATTACTTATAGTAGTGTATGTGCTGTTAAGCGCCTCGAACTTTTCAGGGGTGAGGTGCTAAAAAAATAATCATCTTTATTATTACTATTTTGTCTTTACAGTATTTGTCCCCAGATGAATCACTTTAGTCATCTCTCTAATTTAGTACTGTAGTTGGTAGTTGCTTAACTGCAGTTCCCAATATTTTCAGTGCATTAAAATACAGCGTTTGCACTGTAGAAATCACCAGTTAAACGCAGTTGCCTTAATTGTATCTTTTTCCCATTTTTCAAGAGGATTATGTGGAGTTCACTGTGGTTTGATACATGTTCACACACTGTCATAAGCCAGTAGGTGGCAAAGACCCTCAAGACATGGATTCACCAAGTCTTGACCTTGTAGCATGCATGCATGGGATAAAAAAGCGAAGAAACATTTCGGTTATAAGGTACGTAAGCAATTTCCTTTGTGCATGAAATGAAGTAAGTTTGTTCGTACACGAATGCTACTGGGACTCTGGAAATCTTTAGGATAAAAAGATATTTCGAAATTTACCAATCTTGGCTTGATTGTAGAGTGCATTTAAGCAATCTAACAACACTTGGGTGGGTTTGGAGGAAAGTGGCTGAAGCCTAAGGCTCAGCGTAAGTGTTTAGGAGGGCATAACCTTATTTAAAACGGTGCGAAAATCGGGCACTGGCGAACTAGGTATTGAATCCTCAACACCGATATCTATTATGGCCCATCTCAGCCTGTTGTGAAGCATAGTGCGTTGGCAGGGCACCACCACCGCCATGTTTACGAAGCGCGCGTGATGATGAAATCGTTCGGGTGACCTCCATACCTGCCGAGTGCCGAAGGGACTACATTGCAAGGGTGGGGGAGACTTCAGACTGCTTGGCCAGGATTACTCACTGAATGACGTCCGGAAACGCAGTAAAGAGGTTAAAGCCTTGTCTTTATTAGACTGCTACATTTAGCAATTTCTATGATGCTCGATACAGCCTATGGTTCAAGGCAAATTGACGGCTAATATAATTATATAGCCAGTGCAGCAGTCTTTAATGCACAGGATATTTTAAAGCTCTTGTTATTGTTTCCTGTGTTATTCTTTACGTTGCTACAAGGAGAAAATTGATTTGTGGGCCTCGCAAGTTCATTAAGTGCTATTAAGGCTTAACTTTAATAAACAAAAACAGTTTTAACAAGAATATCATTGTGAAAAAAAAGCAGTGCAGACTTCCCAGGCCGTAAGAATGATAATGATGGTGGCAATAGTGGCATGTTACCATTTACGTGGGAAGAGCCAGATCGAATTTCGAAAATCCTTTTCTTCCCCCTTATATGTTGTGTTGATGCAACAAGTTTCTATAATTACTATAAAGCTGACCGTCCACTTCCCCTCCCCCAATCCCTTTCCCCAAATCCCCCAAACCCCAGTTTCAGCATCAAGGTAAAGGCATTTCTTTTGTCCGCTCTTTATTTTCTCCTTCTAGTATGATGCAAGCAAAGTGACAGCTGAACAGTGCGGAGGAGGATACATAGACTAGTGTATTTTCTTTGTCAATTTTTTTTTTTGGGTAAAGGAAAAGGATTTTTGGTAAGGGAAACGGGGCTAAAATATTGATTTGGTAAAGAAGCACAAAGGCACAGGCGCCGTGGGAACGCGGTGCAAATTTAGGCCAGCGACCCTTTTGTATTGGGCTGAGGACGGCCCGATGAAGTTGCATTCGCGTCGGGCACACAGCAAGCTGTTGGGAAGTTCATAATTCGAACTTCGTCTGTGGTCTGGTGGCTACCTGTATATCGCGACCAACTGTAGTGGTGATCGGGGTTCAGGGATGACTGTTCATGTTCCCCGTCCATCTATTTGACCTTCATACAGCGGCCACCTGTCTAACGCGACCACTACCACCCATTTTCAGGTCCCTAATACATGTAGGAAATCAGCGTCGGATTAACGTATTAGCAAGAGTAGCGTATGCCATGAGACCCGCATTTTTGAGGGCCCTGCATTTTTGAGAGCCTTACATTTTCGAGGGCCCTGCATTTTTGAGAGCCCTACATTTTCGAGGGCCCTGCATTTGTGAGAGCCCTACATTTTTGAGGGCCCAGCACTAAATGCTGGCTGTACCGGCATATCTATAGTCTATTGAAGTTTGAAATAGGGAATCTTAGGCCAGACTTCTTGTTTACCGACATTTCCTTTGCCAGGTTTGTGACCGCAAAATAAAAGACGAGTGTCTGCGATTTGTAATTTACAATATCCCGCTCCCTTTTCAGAAGCAGTAATACAATGTGAATGGAATGCAATATTATTTTAGAAAAAAAATATTCATTCTCTCTCTCGTCTCTCTCACTCTCTGTATCTCTCTCCCACTCTCTCTCGCTCTTTCTCTCTCTCCCTTTTTGTCTGGTCCTTGCAATTTGACGAAAGGGCAAGCCACACCCCTTTCTTAGCAATGGAAGTATCAGTTTCTAGGCAAGCCAAGATGATTGGGACTAATGCGGAAGAGACAGAAAATACGAGAATACACTTAGCAGTATCTCACAACTCTCCCTCCCTTCTGACGCTAAATTTCGGGTCAGGGGCAGAATTGGTGATAGAGTTAAGGAAGAAAGCAGCAAGCTTGGTTCAGTCCCGAGACATTATCATTGTCTAGAAACTCTCTCATGTATGCTTTCCTATTTCTAACTATCCTCCCCTGACTCTAAAACAAGCCCTAGATGGGAGCGTTCGAGAATACTGCCCACAAAAGTCAGACATCAGATGTGCGCAGTGCCAGTGTCAGGCAGCTTCTGCATGCAGCCTCGAAACAAGATTTAAGTTTATGCATGATTTAAGGGCATCACATGTGAGAGCCTTTGCCAATGGCTAGGGACAGGGGTCGAACCCCGGAAGTCCGGCACCTTTCGTAAACAAAGTCGAGAAGCTGACACACTTCCCGAATTTACGCACGCTGATTGGCGGAAGGGATAACGTGCCGGGTGCAACAGCAAGCCTCTATAGTGAAGTGATTGTCTAGAGACGGAGTTAATGAAGTCCTGTTGTAAATACTGGGATTGGATTGCTTAACACAATAGGATCTTACTATCTGGGGAGTAGCGTGGCCGTATGGTTGCGGTGTTGGATACAAGATCTAAAGGACGTGGGTTCGATTCCCGACCATGGTCATGTTGAAGGTGCCTTGGGAAAGCTTTTCATTCACATTTTCCTCAGTCCACCCGTTTGTAAAATGAGTACATGGCTGTAGGCAGTGAAATATATTGTTAGAATGCTAGTGATCAGCGCCTGTAAATGGCAACAGCACTGTATACTCCTCAGGGAGTTTTAAGTCCTAGAGTGACCTAACCTGCTGGGGTAATAATAATGTGTAATCACGTGAGGGGGCGTCAGCCTGCATATGAGACTTATAAACCGCATGATTATCATCTGGGATTCCTGGGAATCAGTCTCTGTTTTTGGGTTTGTGAAGTGCTGGAGGGTAACATTTGATGTAGAAATGAAAATGACTCACCACCAGCCTGGGAACTACAATAAATACGCAGCCTTTTTTTTTTTCTTTAAAATTAAAGAGGATCGAGTTTGCGATTTCACTGTACTGGTAATTCTCTTTGTGTACGTCAAGTTCGTACAAGCGAGTAAGCATTCGCCCGCATTAGACCAGGTGGAATCCAGAACTAGCCAGCAGATTAACAGCAACGTGTAAAGTAGACTAATTGAAGCTGTCATGTAAAAATTACTGATGTAGGCAGCATGATTTATGACAGCAGGCCAAAGCACTACAATGTAGAAAATAAGTGTTCTCGCTTGGTAGACACTTGAATTGTTACATCTGAGAAATTCTTACAGTCTGCTGTGATTGATCTAATCCATGAATGATGAAGAGGTATGTTTGACACTTGAAAGACTGAAAAGTTGAGGAATATTTTTGTGATCTGAGGCCTTGCTGACATCTAAATATTCGTCCATAAATCTGACACTTAATGACGTACATGTAGATTGATGTAAGCGCCTGAGAAAAGTTCAGACTCATTGACATTGGCGTCAAGATAATTATGTCTATCTCCTTCACAGTTCTCATTATTAAATGCAGCAGCATTGTAATGAATTAATGCACTATTATGTACAGTAGGCAATGGTTAAAACGAAATGAATCGAAAGTGCCGCTAAAAGAAACAAAAAAACAACAACAACAACAAAAACAAAAAACCACCAAAAAAAACCAAGAAGCCCTATCTATTTCCCTCTTTTTAGGCGTCTGCATCTAAATCGAAACTCTGTTTAAAATGAACAAATCTTTGGTCCCGCACATTTCGTTGTACCCATTGTCTACTGTACTGTGTGTGGAGCAAATCAAGTATTTAATCTTTTGGGCCGAAAAAGATTGGATTGGGGGTAGCCACAAAGAGTTCTTTACAGATGTATAGTCTCATTCCGCATAAAGGCGGTGACACGTACAGAAATTATGCCAACATAACGTGCAGCAAAAACAAAAATTAAAAATCACTTAATTAGAGGTACTATTGACAAGTACTCTTCCAAAACACGAAAAATGGTTTCTGAGCGTTTTTTTAAATTGCAGAAAAATAAGTAATTACTCTCCACGCATATTTTTATTAATCCATATATGACGTCACTCTTGAAGGAATCCAAATTTCAAACTCAATTTTAATTTGAATGAAACAATGCAGAAGTGCATTACTGTATACACTATCAATTTATTTTTCAGAGACACTGTCATTACCGGGATTTGGAAAACGCCCCTCAGGTACTTGAAGAGAACGTGTCAAAGTGTCAAACGCTCATCGGAATGCTGTTGTTGACGACATGGGTTTTTAATGTTGTTTTTTTTTCTCTTTTAACCCCTGACATTACCACAACCACTAGATACATGTATTTGAAACTGCCAGCGCTGACAGACAATAGTCATCTCATCTGCTAATGTGTATCAGATTTTGAATTAGATTTGGAGCATGAAATTAGAGGCATTGCCCCCATCCGGCTCGCCTTAGAAAACGCTCCCGCCCTCGTTGATGACACACTCGGCTTCGGCAGGCATTTAGTCCCCCTCTTCCGCACCCTCACCCCACCCCCAGCCCCCTTTCCTCCCGATATAACTCTAAGATCTGTAAATAAACCCCTCTCCTCAAACCGATGGAGGTCGTTAACCCTAAAAATATCTTGCTGAGATGAGAAATCAAGATTACCATCTCTGCGTTTAAAGGGACAGGGATAATTAGTTACTTCACAAACTAATAAGTCCACAGTATTTTGTCATAGAATGTAAATTGTATATTTTTCTTTTCGCCTGACCATTTCTGAGAAAAAACCGCTGGTATGGTGGGAGTTTCAGCCTCCATACGCCGCCATTACTCGTGCTGTGTGATGCCATAAAGCGAGATAAGCTGGCAGACATCTTAATGCAAACACGCCCGCAGACTGTCTGGGCCAGTCGTTTGCTAGCCTATCTCGATTTTGGAGTAATGGCGGTGCGAACAGCGTGAAAATCCCGACATTTCTGCTGTTTTCTCAGAAACTCTCAGGCGAAATGAAAAAATATAGACGGGTTTTAAATCTCAAGTTAAAAAAAAATAATAATGTGGACTTATTAAGCTGAGAAGCAAATATCTACCTCTGTCCCTTTAAGTGTTTGTTAAAGAGGTCTCATTCTTATTCGCTTTCGAAATCTTGGTAGGGGATGAGAGGGGAGGGGA
>JAWQUT010000501.1:418492-433643 GCA_033807755.1 Ellobium chinense
CCCCCATTCCCGCCCAAAACGTCCATGAGGTCGTAGCAATTTCTGAGAACATAAACTTTTTTTCCTTTTAACATAGAAGAGCAATAGAAACCCGAGAACTGCAGGGGAAAGAGAGCGCATGATCAGCTAATTGGACAAAGAAGAAGAAGAAAAGTCATCTACACAAGCAAACCTCAACAAAAGCTTAACTGCACCTTTGAGCATTAATGAAGTGTATTCATTATGGAAATGTATTTTTTAAAAAAATAATTGGCGCTCATCTTAATAATACAATGATAGGATAATACGGAATTAATGCTTTTGAAATTTATACGTATAATAACGATAAACATGCACACAGGTACTTTGTATCCAGTTTCTATAATGATTAATCACAGTGAAACCTCGATAATGGGAAACTCAATAATACAGTAGAACCCGATTCAAACGGGATGGTCGAGGCTTGCAAAATTTGGCCGCTATAACCGTGTGCCGTTGTTTCGGAACTGGAGTATTTAGACAATCACCGCTGATATAACATAAGATAGCCCAGGTAAAAATATCGAGCGAGTCATGACATAAGCAACAGTTCCGAACCCAAGACCTTGTGTGAATGTCAGTCATTGCTTGCTATGAAGTCAAAGCGCAGGCCACAAATAAACAACTATTTCAGCTTAGTTTCACGGACGCATACGCTGTCAAACTACACTAGACTAGTCATGCGAAACTCTTTTTATTGGGTGAGGCATTCATGCTGTAACAGCCGGGTTGATTTGATATTCCGGGCCGTTATAAAAGGGCTGTTGTAACAGTAACAAAGAAAAGAGGGAAACGAGGATTAGACTTCTGCCGATATAAACGAGCTTCCTTTATAATCGTGATTATAATCAATGAGTTCTACGAAATGTTATTTTCTATCATTTTGACCTCGATAATAGGTGTATTCATTAGTAATTACAATATTTATATGCAATTTGCATACACCTAGGCATAGGTATTGCAGTCGTTTGGCTGCACTTGAGTTTTCTTTCAGTTTCAAGGCATGCTCAAACTTCACGACTTGGTGAGGTCTGGGGAAGGGGGAAGGAATGGAGGTTGAAAAAGCATCTCAGTTCCCTGCTCTGCAAACCCGACATTGATATGTTGTAGAAGTTGTAACTGTTAACATTAGAAGGGCAAGTGAGTGAGTGAGTGGGTGAGTGGGTGAATGAGTGAGTGAGTGAGTGAGTGAGTGAGTGAGTGAGTGTGTGTGTGTGTGTGTGTGTGTGTGTGTGTGTGTGTGTGTGTGTGTGTGTGTGTGTGTGTGTGAGAGAGAGAGAGAGAGAGAGAGAAAGAAAACGTTGGTGGGAGAGGGAGACAGAGAGAGTGAGATACAAAGAGAGAGAGAGAGAGGTAGAGAAAATGTTAGTGGGAGAGGGAGACAGAGAGAGTGAGACAGAGAGGAAAAGACAGAGATGTCAATGACTAAATGTAAGTGACAGCTATGCATACGTGTGTTTTTTAAAAATTCTTCTTTGTTTCATTCATTCTTTGCATTGATGTGACATAATATTGTAAGTGATTGGCTTTTACCTAAATAAATAAACTTGAATCTTGATATGGCACACCGAGAACATTTTGCCATGGAGGATGGACATACTGTACGTATAGCCCCTCCTCTTTTCCCACTCGTTTTAAAAGTTTCCACTGCCCCTGCATCTTAACCAACGTGTATGGACGTGGGCTTGCATAATGTGGCCTGGAAACTTTTGCAGGTCCTGCCTGTCAGTATCTAGTTTAGGTGACTTTTTAACTTTAAAAGCTTTGGTGGTTAAAACCTGATCCGGGACAGTTAAACTTTGAGGTGCAAATGATCTTAACTGAAATATTATTTCACAGAGTTGAAGAACACTATCGTTTAACTTTCCAGGCAAAAGTTTACCATAATATTATTGGAAGGGTGGAAGAGGGTCAAAACAGACTATTTAGTCGACCATTTTATTGGAATAAAAATATGTCAGGGGAATAAAGGGAGAGAAGAGGTGTGGTCGGAAACTTTACTAATTGGATTATTCAGTCGCACGTTTCACACAGCAGCTTTGTTTTTTTTTCGCGAACCTCATGATAACATTATATTTGAGGAGGTCACTTGCAAAACCTGCTAAGTCAAGTGTTGATGAAAAATGAGTTATTGCCTCCGGCTTTCCTATTAGGTGTCCCCTTCATCACTATTAATAATTTGGCAATCACAACTCACCATGACCAAGTCAGCATATCTCGTAGACGGAAGCAAAAGAACAAAACAAAAACAAAAAAAAAAAACAACAGAAAATCTGCTAAGTTTTCTTGGAAATCACGATGAAATCCTACTAAGTCATCAGCTAATCTCAAGTGACTTTGCAGGTTTTTGGACGTGACTTCCTCGTTTCATACCGCATAGACGTCTGGAAACTCTATAGATCGCTCCCTGACTGTCCCTCCGAACGTTTCTGTAGCGATATCTCATAGACGGAAGCAAGAAAAAAAAACAACAACAGAATCTAAGTTTTCTTGGAAATCATGATGAAATCCTACTGAGTCATCAGCCAATCTCAGGTGACTTTGCAGGTTTTGGAAGTGACTTCCTCTTTTCATACCACATAGAAACATTATTTATAGATCCCCCCATGACTGTCCCTCCGAAAGTTTCAGTAAAGAAAATTGGATATAAGAACATCTTATACCGCAAACCTAGTTGAAATAATAATATAAGCAAATTCATCCGAGTCTAGGCAGTGTCAAGGGCCATTTGTAATCAGTGGCCGTATGCATAATCCGTACGTTAGTTAACGTACTGCGTTAACTTCAGTGAACACTATTAATGTTTTGGCAGTTTCCAATGGATACCGCATTGCGTTAACTAACGTAAGGATTATGCATAAAGCCACTGGGCTTGCCTTCCAATGTTAATGATCAGATGGGGCATCTTTAACCGTACTTACAGAAGTTCTACGGTATATTACAAGTCACCAAGCGACTATAGAAACTACGTTATCTCGGGATTTTTTTCCCTCGGAGTACAGAACCACTGGTATGTGCCCGTTTTCAGAAGATGATTCGTGCATTTTCACTCTCAGATTTGTTATCTATGCTCTTATCTGACGGATTCTAACATTTGGAGACAAAAGGTGTTGTCATTGCTAAACCTGTCTCGAGAAAGTTGAGTGGTCTTGTGGGAATTTACTCTATGCTGCCACAAATTAAGTGATTTCTGTCACTATAGTACATAGTCTACATCTTGCGAAGGCAGATTTGCACACAAAAAAAAAATGTCGAGAGATGAGTGTTGACATGTACAAGATCATATCGATTAGGAAAACAAAAGGTTTTGGCAGTGAACGAACGCGCGCTCTTTTTGCCTGGAGACACTAGAGAACACAAGAGAGTCACTGTCGAGATTTGAATAATGCAATGTGTCATGGTGATTGGGAATTGGACGGTCGTATGTAAGTGCACAACACTATAGCAGATTACACACACCTAAGTAATTTCACTATGTATAACACTAGTAATTTAACCCTCTAAGTCTCAAGAGTAGTAATGTTACTATGGTGACACAGTCGGTTCTTTTAGATGTTTTGAGTAAATGGTTTAGATATTTTCGACATAATGTTTATACTATCTGTATAGACTATTTATTGTTATATATAATATTTATTAATATATATGTGCCATTGTACTTCGGTTCTTCAAGGAGTCATGTCTACATATCACTTGGAAACACCAAGCTTATGTGCCACATAAGGCACAGTGGGTATTTGAGGGTTAAAAACTGCTGTCACCCCTCTCCTAAGTTTCGTTACCCACTCCCATTGACCAGTAGGCTACTACACATGACTATCAAACTTTAAAAAAGAAAAAAAATGATTGGGGTTTGAGGGCACCATGACAAGTAAACCTGTCTCTTATACACATCTTTGGGCATAAAATACAACTATAATACTTGCTCACCAACTAGATATCAAAGTTTAACGAATCTCATAAAATCTCAGCTTCAACGATTAACACTCTTTCGATTTCATTCGTCGAAATTCCTGAACTGCCGCTGCAACTTAAGCACTGATTTGAAAAAAAAACAACCCCGGGTCACACAACATGCAGAGATTGTGTTTTTGATCCCCTATCCCAATAATATTATAAATGCCTTAAAAGAAAAAAAAAATCAACATTCAGTCATCAGTCTGTAAAATGGGTGCCCTAGTTTACACCCCTTAAACCCGTGCGGCGGTTTCGGGTATTATACGACCCGAGGGCAACTTCAAACATGTGTAATTCTGTTAAAAATCTTTTCTCGGATCTGAAATTCCTAAAAATAATTTTCCTTATGATCTACCAAAAAAAAAAAAAAATATCCACCCGTAAGTTCATGAATGACCACCACTTTCTGACCACAACCCACCCCCCCCCTTTTATCGGTGGTCGGGTCATATAAGATCAATCACCGCAGCATGTTTGTAACTAAAATCGATCACCGGCGCACGGGTTAAAGAGAAATCAGTCGCCTGATTGCTAGGGCTCGAAGCTTTGGAAAATATTAGAGGCACAGTCTGCTCTGTTGCAAGTTAAGAAACGTATTGCATAATTTCAGCCTGCTGGGTTAATGATACGGTAACGTGAATTTGTATGGGTGGGGATACTGTTTGAACACAAACTTTGTATGTGAAGGAAACGGTAGTCCCAGGATCAAACATGAACCAGTTAATTGTGGAGCAGCCTAACCGAAAGGTTACGGCGTTAGACTCAAGATCTAAAGGTCCTGGATTCGATTCCCGAGCAAGTTCATGTTAACTGTAAGTGCCTTGGGAAAGCTATTCATTTATATTTTCCTCAGTCCACCCCTTTGTAAAATGGGTACCTGACAATAGGCAGTGAAAGATATTGACGGAATGCTTGTGTTCAGTGCCTATAAACGGCAGTGATACTGTATGTTCCCAAGAAGTTGACAAAGTAATAATAGTAAGAGGGAGCATTAGCCTGATGCCAGACTTATAAACCACAATATTATTAATATTAATATTAATTCTTTCATCTGATGCATAAAATGTTTGTGAGACTGTCCTTGTGTTCGCCAGCCTGCCTGCCCAACAATTGCTTTCNTTGGCAGTGGATTGGACTAATGTAATATTGTACTGTAATGGATTATGTTGGCCTATGGCCTAATAAAACCTTTGAATCTTGAAAGTTAGGGGTAGAGACAGGGGTAGGGGTAAGGGCAGGAAGAAAAAAAAAAACAACAAACGCAACCTTGGGGTAATCTCTAGACATTATCACTGTCTACGAACTCTGTCGTGTGTGCTTTCTCTTTTCTAATCCTGCCTCTTCTATCCCCGCACTCGGCACTCGGCAGGAGATTTCCGGAATTCTGCGCATGAAGGAAGTCAGACAGTCAGTGCTTTAAGTTGAGATTCAAGATTATGTATGATTTAAGAGCAATATCATGGAGCTCTTTCAAGAACCAATGCTGATGGTCAGGGGTCAGGGGACAGGGGTCAAACCTGGGAAGTTCGGTAAATTTAAAGAGAAAAAAAAAATTCGAGAAGCTGATCCACACCTTAACGTATGCGTCCTACTGGCGGAAGGAATAGTGCACCGTGTGCAAATCCAATCCTCTATTAGTCTAGTAGCAAGAAAACCAAACTGGTAGCGTCCCACTGTCCGTGATAGTCTATTTTTCTCATGAAACTAGATCTGAGTAAGAGTGCATTGAAGAGCTATTTACTCTATTAACACGAAACTTAAGAGACCAACCAAAATTGTCGCGGGTTAAACGAATTTTGTGTTATCCGTTTTCATGTTTAAGGAAACCAGAGAGACGGCATTTTTTCTAGGCTACAGTTTTCGATGTCCTCAGACCTTGACTGGTTATAGCGTTGCGTGTTGTTGTGGATCGGCATGCGTTGTCATCATCTTTGATTGACGCAATATACATCACAATCACATCCGACCTAATCCAGACCAGACCACCATGGATACGGAGAAGGACAATTTGCTACCAGAGCAGATCGCTGTTTCCCTCTCTTTGTCACGGTTTTCCCCTTCTCGCCGGCTTATCAATTATGTATATCGTGCTACCAAATGCCGCCCGGAAATAATACAATCGTAAGTCCTATAAGTAAATTTAGGACTTACATTAGTATTAATCCCGGGAGGCGAAAGATTCCCAGCAACTTGTTTTCGGGTTTATCATGAAATTTTACAATGAATAAAGAGGGCTTTGGACGCGGATTTTCTTTTACTTTGGGTTAACAGAGATTTCGGGTAAAACGCTGTGGTGTTAGGCGAGGTCTACTGCAATTTCTTTTTAATAACCTTCGGGAAATTAACCCTTTGCCCAGTTAAGAACATAGGAATCGGAAGCTTAGGTTAATGTTGATGCCCTTGTTTGTCTCAAAGTTTCAACGTTCCTAGCGAGGAGGACAGCGATACACAAGGATCTACTGACAGGCAAAAGGAGAAGCTGACAGTGACAACACTGCGGCAACAGCAAAATATTGAGGAAAATGAGAGAGTCAGGACACTTAAAGTGATGGAAGTAGATAGAAGCGGAGAGTGAAAGTAAAGCAGAATGGAAGGGAGAGGAAAGACATAGAATTAAGTACAGTGGAGCACACTTAAATCGAGCATACTTAGTACGTAAACACGGTTACTGAGTACAGTAGTTTTGGTCCCGTTTTCTTCTCTAAGGATAAGTGTATGGTTAATACTTATTTCTGTTTATGAGTACACTTTTGGTCGGTCCCAAGGTGGATGCATTATCCGTGTTTCACTGCAGATGAATATGAGCAACATAATAGAAAGAATCCTTGGCTTGGGACGGAGCACTTATGGACTGCTGTGAAGTCGGCTTTACGGACAAATAAGGACATTATAGGTATAAAGATGCCAATAGTATCTGTCATTTTGGTATGCAATCTTAAAAGATCCCTATAAAATCAGAAAACTGGCCATGGGGAGGGAAAAAAGGGGTTGGGTTTGAATTTGAAAGGCTTAGATAGGTGCAAATACATTGGTAGAACAGGTGAGGTTTAGCCACTCAAGTATAAATTTCGGGGTTGTTGCTAGGTGGGTAAGGTTACCCTGTTTACTGTGTGTAATGACCTCAAACATTTAAATTAAGTAGCCTGATTCACTGACCAAGTTCTTAAAATCTTATTGGTTAAGGGGCATTTTACTTTGGGTCAAATTTCGAGGAAGATTAAATAAACGCTTTGGAAAACATGTTGGCATGGAGCTCCTGCAAACGTTATTGAACAGTGTAAAAAACTTGTATAGCCAACTGTGAAATAAAAACATTGGTATATTCATGCCTGTACTGTAAGTTCCAAGGAGTATGCATGTGTAACTGGGTGGCAAGGTATATAGTATTCATTTTGTATTACTAAGGGGAAAGAATGTGAGCTCAGTCTGATAATTTTTCAGATGTTACATATTATTTTAGGGAAGTGTGTCACCAGGGATTTTACCAAGTTACTGTGAATGATCAATTTTGAGAAGATGGGGCGAAAAAAACCTAACTAACAGTGGAAACTTTCCTGTCCCTGCCGGGAATCGAACCAGAGTCTCTCAGCTTGCAAGTCTGAACGTGTTACCACTACACTACAGTGACGCTAACTTCACAGCAATTTAATTCTTAAATACCTACTCCCTGAATATGTTCCCTAACTTCCACATGCGAGCCTAATGCTCATCCGTGACCCTAACACATTTTCCGACCGCTCACACATGCATGGTTAGCTATGCCACTGAATTTATATAGAGTCTATAAGTTCGTCTCCAGTGAGAGGACCTGCGATGCTAGTTTGTAACGTTGGTGGTTTTAAGTACAGGGAGGGTAATTGCAAACAGGTAAACTCTATACAAGTATTGTAGTTTGTAGTAAACGAAGTTTATAATAACAAGCACAGGCTTGTGTGCACAGTAAGCGACGACAGAGGTTGTCTACCTGCGCCTGAAAGCAAGGGTTCGCAAACTGCGATCTATCATGGAAGAAGGAAGCGATTTGGAACAGGTGTGGTAATTTTATGTGTAACTTAGTCTATTTCTACCACACCTTTTATTTGTAAGGGGCACACTGACATTCCAAGTCGGGGCTACCACAGCGGTTATCGATAAAATTCATAACATTCAGAGACAGTCTATTATGATCACCTGGACTGGTATGCGCGAATAGACAGAATGAAAACCATGTCCTTCAACCATTTAAGAGAAGTTATAAATACTGTTGCACCGCCGGATCCCGCCTGCATTTTATAAACTTGTCTTTAGCCGCCTATTCACGGAACCTGTTTGAGCCTGTTCGGTCTGAAAAGAGTCACGTCACGAAGTTACGAAGTTACGACGTAATGCTCTACATATAAGTAGATCTAGTTCCACTACCCTCTGACCTCTGGAAGTACTCTCACCCATAACGTTGTCCTCATATTACTGTCCTCATATTTCTCTCGTCTTTCTCATCTTCTGCTTTCTCTCTCTCCTTTGTTTCCTTTCTTTTTCTTTCTCTCTTTTACTCCTCATCTTTCGCTTTCTTTCTTTCTTTCTTTCTTTCTTTCTTTCTTTCTTTCTTTCTTTCTTTCACTCCCTTCCCATTCTTTCCCTCTCGTTTTCCCCCAATCTACTTTGCCCCTCCCTCCCTCTCTCTCTTCCTCTCTTTTATTCCTTTCCCTCCCCTTTCTCACTTTCACTCCCTTGCGATTTTTTTCTCTCGTCTTCTTCCTCTTCTTTGTCCACTCTGCTACCACCACTCTTTCTCTCCCATCCATATTTTTCGTCTACTTTCTCTTTCAGTAGTCTAAGTTTACTTACCTCCTTTCTTTTCTTCTTGTTTTCTCCCCTCCTACGTTATTCTCATCCACTTTTTCCTCTTGTCGTAGCCATCATACTCCTTTCCTCCTCCAGTCCTTTTCTTCCTTTCTCTCCACTCCTCTTCCTGTTAGGATACTCCACTTCTTTTTCCAGCCATTTCTTTGCCCATCTGTCTTTTCTTCTCGTTATTGACCTCCTCGTCTTCTTTTTCTCCTCCTCCTCTTTCTCTCTCTCTCTCTCTCTCTTGCATCACTCTCCTCCCCCTGCTCTTCCTGTCATTATTATTGTATTTCTCTTCCTTCATTCATACCTTCAGTCCATCATTCTCTACTCTTCCTTGTACTCTGCTTCCTTTTCTCTATCTCCTCTTTCTCACCTTGTTTCTCGTCATTTTTTTTCTTCCCGCTCTTTCGCTTATCATGCTCTTCTTCCTTACCCGTTCTCTTATCTAAGAAAACATTCGGACTTCTATGTAGATGTCTCTGTTACCCAGGAGGCAAACCCGAATTTCTTGGTGAACACGGAGAGAATGTGTTGTACGAGGTCGTTCCCCAAAAAGTCATATCTAGGCTTCTATGGATAGATGTTTTCATGATACAAATACATACACACAAAATCATTTCCTAGATCATTTGTGTCAAGGACGGTCACCAGACACTACGGTCAAAGGGACCTGTGGTCGTATGCATAATCCATACGTTAGTCAACGCAATGCGGTAACCACGGGAAACTCCCAAAACAGCAGTAATGTTCACAGTGGTTAAAGCAGTAAGTTAAGATTATGAGCAGTAAGTTAATTAGCGTATGGATTATGCATGCGGCCACTGGTCGTTATACACGGGTCCAACTTCACTGTATGTAAACAGGTATGACTAAACCCGCTGTGTGGCATGTTGGTGTGCCTATTGAAATGTAACGGATCAGTGTAACACTGGACAAGTATGTCTTCTCCATACGAACGCTCGCTCGTAAACAAAGTAGGATTGCTGTGTCAGCTTTTTTTAGGGGCTATACTATCGTTGACGCTGTGCTTACTCTATATCGTTTGCTCATATGTATATTATGTATGTATTTCTGAGCTAATACAGTTATTGTTATTGTTATTGATACTGACAGTGATGTTGAGTAATGGTGGGAGTAGTCGTGTTTACGATAATGGTGGTCATCATTGTCATTGTCATTATCACTTTGTACCTGTGGACATTCTCTGTTTTGTACTCACTCTGGCATGACATGTCATCGTCGTCATCATCATCATCATCATCATCAGTGACAGTGGCAGTAGCAGCAGCAGCAGCATTATTTATTACACTCACCAATCGCAGTACAATCATAACAGACGTTTTCATCTTCTTCAGCAAAATTATTATTAATATTATCATCTGTATTCTTTATATGAACATTATCAACACAGCCATCATCATAAACGTCATCAATATAACCACTAATAACATCATCATCATCATCATTTAAGAATTTAAACAAAATTAAGAACTTTAAAACAGAGGTAAAAAGGTAGGTTTCCACAGATGAATAAAGTTATTCATTCTTAAGAGATCTTCTTCAGGCGTAAAAATAATTTTCAAATATTTTTATTTTTTCAAAAATATTTTTAAAAAAAACTTTCGAAACTGGCAAATTTTATAAAATTTCCAAATTTTCGGACGTGTGTCCTTCATCATGGGACAGAAAAATAGTGAGTATAGAATGATTACACGCTCCAACAGTGTGCCTGTTGAAATGTAACATCATCATCATCACTTGATTAAAGTGAAAAAAAAAATAGGCTGCTTAAATCTCACTGGCGATTTTTGATACTGTATATATGAATAAAACAAACATTTCACAGCGATAAAATACTTCGGCTAAAAACGGCTATCTTCAGATATCAGTATAATCATATATATATAAATATTAGTTTTTTAAAAATGATCTACAAACGTTCATCACTCCAGCATTACGAGTTCAGAGATGCTACGTTAATTTCATAAGTGTTACTAATACTGTACTTAAATAAAGATCAAGGCACATTTTGAGATCATCGAGAATACAGATTACAGTAGGATCCCTCTTCAGGAAAATAAACTGATAATGCACAGTAACAGAGTAGAAAGAGTGACATCATTATCGTCATCATCGCACAGAACCTACATAAGTCTTTTTGAAAGATATGTATAATGGATTATATATATTAAAAATAATCGACGCTTCGTGTACAGGCACTTCATCTTCATCATCATCGTCACCATCATCATCATTACCATCACCATCATACTATCGATAACATTATCATAACCACTTGTACCACATTATTATCACCATGGTACTTCCAGCATCATCATCGTTATCTTTGTTCTCAAAATGAAATGATGTCGTGATATTATCATCATTATCATCGTTGTTGTCATCACATGTACTGCACCAGCTTCAAACATTATCAGCCAACACCCAACAGTATTGTACTGTCATTCTGGCAATTACTACAGTACCCACCCTATCACCTTACAGCCTCGCCCATCATTGCCTTCAGACTAACTACCACCACCACAGCACCACCACCGACAACAACAACAACAACAACAACAACAACAACGATAATACGAGCGTATGACCAATAATGTGATGTGCAGTAAATACCCTAGTAGCATTACGTCACGCTCATTCCAGATCTGCCGAAGGCAGCGGATTTTGTGGGGGGATGATTAGATTTGTTTATATTACTATGATCTTCCATTTAGCTTTTTTATTCCCCCTATTAAAACAAATGTGGAGTTTTGACTCAGTATCGTACAGTATAATAGTACCAATTTTTCAAGCTAAACCACATCTGTCTCATTGTTTTGCCTTGACTACTTTGAGGAGCAGGTTGCTCAAAATTTTCTCAAAATCTCAAAAATTGACTTAGGCCAATGTGGAATGAGAGTGACGATAACAGGCACGGGTAGCTGCCTGCATGGTACGGCGTGAAGAAAATGTCCAGGAATGTAAGTACATAGCATTAGCTAGATAGACGAGAACAGCCAAATGACGTCATACATGTACAAAAAATTGCTTGTTGTTGTTATCGACCGATATAAGTCGGGGTAATCCCTCCTTGCTAACTGCAGAACATGACGTAGTCTATTCAACACTGGGCTGGATTGGCATTGTACGCGCCTTGAGATTAGAAATACCGTAAGACCTGGCTATGACAGTACAATTTATGACATGGGGTTTATAGGTCCCTGAGGGACACAGGACCTACCTGGGTCCCTGAGAGGCGCGGGGCCTTAGGGAAAATGAATGATCTCATCTGCCCCAAGGAGAATCCGATCCAGATTCAACAATCATTGTGATCTTACGTAATACTGTAAATTATCACAATTCTGACCGGGTCTCGACACAAACAAAACCTTGACCTAAGCCCACATTCTTTGTTCAATTTACCATTAATGTATTGTTATGGCGTTGGACTGGGTGGTGAAAACCGACTAGAACCAGTCTGGACCACCTGCTTCATGTGCGCAAGACTGGAGCTGTCCGGTCACAGCCGATCTGCGTAATTCAGCGTTTCAGAAGGGGTCCACCTTGCTTGACGTCAACAATGTCTACAGGGTTAGACAAGTTCACCAAAAAAGCCACTTCAGATCTAGACTAGTTCAGTTTAACTCAGTTCTATGAAAATTTAGAAGTTTCCAGATCAGATCAGTTCTCCTTGATTCTAGAATATGGCATTCGGTTCTGGTTTTCGAGGTAGATGTGAACTGAGTTGAACTTAGTTAGAAAATAGAAGTTCAGATCAAGCACCCAAAATGGCTGCAGTTCAGATCCAGTTCGTCCACTCCAAAATAGTTAAAAAGCTCAGATCAAGTTCACATGAACTGGAGTTAAGTTCACAAACTGCGTTCATATGATCTCCGATTTGCCCAACCCTGAAAATCAAGCCTCTACTCTGCCCATGGGGCACTAAAGGGTATAATTCACACGACATGCTATCTCCACTTCCTCTCCCTTCCCCCTGCGCCCCCACCCCGCTTCCCCGCCTAGTGGTGTGTGTAACTTAGGAAAAGGTCAGCATCTTGACTTTGTTTACGAAATGTACATGACTTTCGGGGTTGGATTGCTGCCCCATCATACCATCAAGTATAGGGTTTTGGGAGGGTTCCGTGATTTTGCCCTAAATAAATGATACTCAGAAACTGACGACTCATGTGAAGTCTACGGTTTCTATTTTCAACAACGTGGGCCGAGAGATTTGTGTTAGGATATCGTTGGAAAAGACACCAGTCCCTTGCCTCAACTCGATTCAGATATGAGAGAGTACCACTTGGATTGAGGAGGGTTATGGCACTTCACCGCGGACGACCAGCAATGACTTTGTCATGCGTTTCATTTGTAATGTTATGTATTTTCATGTAGCCTATGGTGTGTACTTTTCTATGTGTTCGTAATCTGAATGACGTATATGACATTGTATGGCATTTTATATCAATTTCTCTACGGGATCATGTGTTCATTTTTTTCTTTATTTTCTTAACTTTAAGCATATTTTGGCTGCCTGACAACGGCACCGTTTACATCTGACAATTTGACTGTTTTTCATGCGCAGATTCTTAGGACATTCCTTCATAGCACTTGGGTTAGGGTTAGGGTTAGGGCCAGGGGCAGGAATAGAAAAGACAAAGCACACATGAGAGAGTTTTAAGACAATGATAATGTGTTGACCCCGTCCCAGGTTTGCTTTTTCTTTCTTAACTTTACACCCCAAATTCTCCCCCTAATCCCAAACCAAGCACTATGCGGAAGTGTCCTGATATATTGCCTACGAAATATGCCGTAGTTCTGGGGTCAACAAGAGTGCAGCCCTTATCAGGTGCAAAAACGCAACCCTGAACAGTCCTAGAGTCATGCGCTTCTGGGAGGTCCCATGTGCCTGCGAAGGACATAATGGACCTGCCTCATTATCCTGTTAGTGTTATAAAAAGACCCTGCATCTTTTTTTTTTTTAAAAAGATTTTATTCGCATCTGTGCACTTGACAGACACGGATTAGAGACCCATACAACGTCTGTCCTAACAGTAACAATAGAAAAACTCGCGCTTTAGTACTGATATATATATGTACATGAGGTTTCACCAGCCTTCAATCTTGGTACTTGGGAGAGATGGCCCCGAATTTTGTTGGCCAAAGACTCTGTCAGCGCTTGCACACTCTTGAAATGTTTGGAGAAGGGTCTGTTTCCTCTTCCACCCCATCTTTCCAGTTTGATTCTCTCCCCACTTTGTTGGCTTTGCTAAATGAGGACCGTAACAACCATCCCCACAAGCCCCTCAAATAAGAAACACAGAAGGGTCAGCTCGGCTCGACCCGAAAGACCCCTCTTTCTTTTTCAGTCGGTAGCTTTGCTTGAGATCAAGTAGCGGCAATAAAAATGACTTAGTGAAACTTAGTCATGTAGGAAATCTGGCGACAGTGTTGCCACTCTGGTCATGTGCTTTTCCCCTCCTACACCGAGTTATTTTTTTCTCCCACTTTGTTTTTCTACACACAATATTGAAGCAAATATAGTGGAAGAAATTTTTATTTCACTGTTAACAAGAAAAGAAAACCAGGTATTTTAGCCACTTTACCCTACATTACACGATATTTCCCAACAACTTACGAAAGACGAGTTCTCTTATGTAGGGAAGCCATTTTATCTTACCACAAGGAAAAATCCGTACAAGTGGCAACTTTGGCGGACGAGGAGCCGTTCGTTGACTGGAAACTCTAGCCAGGTTGAAATGAGGTCTGGCTAGAGGTCGTTCGGCTTAATGCCCGCCGTCATAGTCTGTATGCACATAACATAGGACTGTACTGGCAATCACAGCTTGATTATGACATTATGACTAAGCCTGGAATTACTGGCTGGAAACATAAGAACATTCTCAGCTTGGTACTCATTCTGACAGTGGGTGTCACAACCTACTGGCCTACGTGGTGTCACAACTTCCAGGCCTACGTGTCGAGGGCATGGGGTATAGAGAATTAGGTCACCCAATTAGGTTTCAATCCAAAACAGTCGTATTCTACACCTAGACAGCCCAGGAAAACACACCATGATCACCAAGAATCATATAATATGTAGTAACAATGCGGTTTATGGTTCTTGTAAACAGACTAATGTCAACGCACGCAAATTCACACTATAAGATACGATACGATAAGATAAGATAAGATAAGATAAGATAAGATAAGATACGTTTATTCATCCATAAGGGAAATGTGTCTTTGTTACAGTGATTGCAGTGGGTATGTTTTACAGATATACATAAAGAAAAATACTCACACGTGCAGATAATCCCATGTATACCTGGACTTGCACACACTGTCT